>CAUYUJ010007635.1:386032-471032 GCA_963575745.1 Prorocentrum cordatum
TAGACCTCGCCATCCCTGGGGGGCTGCGATCTGTGAAACGGTCGCCACTTTCGAAGCCTGCTGGGGGGCCCAGCACAGTGACGCCACGCGCGGACCCAAATTAGACCTCGCCATCCCTGGGGGGCTGCGATCTGTGAAACTGTCGCCACTTTCGAGGCCTGCTGGGGGGCCCAGCACAGTGACGCCACGGGCGGACCCAAATTAGACATCGCCATCCCTGGGGGGCTGCGATCTGTGAAACTGTCACCACGTTCGAGGCCTGCTGGGGGGCCCAGCACAGTGACGCCACGGGCGGACCCAAATTAGACCTCGCCATCCCTGGGGGGCTGCGATCTGTGAAACTGTCGCCACTTTCGAGGCCTGCTGGGGGGCCCAGCACAGTGACGCCACGCGCGGACCCAAATCAGACCTCGCCATCCCTGGGGGGCTGCGATCTGAGATCCCCGCTTTCGAAGTGGCTAGGGTTGCTCAGGGATTGCAACTAAGCAGCTTTATCTAGTCCTTGTCCTGAAGCAAGTTTCCTGCGAGTCTCCCGAATTCCGTCTGCAGACATATGTAACCCTCGCTCCGTCATCGCCCCCCTTGTAAAGTGTCCTAAACTATTTGCGCCCCGCGTTTGCGCAGGGGTTGGGTACGTCGCCAGGGTAATGTTTCGTTCCCGGGCGTTGGCACGGGACGAGTTGAATGATACACTTGCGTTGCAATCGATTGCAATCCATTGGATTGCAAACGATTCGATTGCAATCCATTGGATTGCAATCGATTGGATTGCAATCGGTTGAATTGCAATCGATTCAATCGATTGGATTGCAGGGGAGGGACAGGACGGAAGGGAGGGAGGGGAGGAGAGGGAGGGGAGGGAGGCAAGCTAGGTGCGCTCGCGTCATATCTGACGTCCTACCCCTCCCTCCCATCCCTTACCATGGCGCTGATTTTTTCTATCCGCGGACGCGTGTCGTAGCGGACCTGTGGCTCCGCGCGCGCGTGCGTAGTGGGTGGTGGTGCGCGTGCGTGCGTGCGTGCGTGTGTGCGTGGTTGTGGTGGTGGTGGTGGTGGTGGTGGTGGTGGTGGTGGTGGTGGTGGTGGTGGTTCTGGTGGTGGTGGTGGTGGTGGTGGTGGTGGTGGTGGTGGTTCTGGTGGTGGTGGTGGTGGTGGTGGTGGTGGTGGTGGTGGTGGTGGTGGTGGTGGTGGTGGTGGTGGTGGTGGTGGTGGTGGTGGTGGTGGTGGTGGTGGCGGTGCGGCGCGGTGGTGGCGGGCGGATGGGCGCGCCAGAAAAAGGCCCGCGCTGGGGCGAGAACGCCATCCTGAACGACGGAGGCCAAACACCGATCCGAAAATGAGGCCCACGCTGCAGCGGGAGCACGATTCGGAACGATTCGGGAGCAGAAATGAGGCCGGCGCCTCAACGAGAGCAGCATTTGGGAACAAATGACGCCGGCGCCTCAGCGAGAGTCGTTTCCCGGGATTTCCCGGGCATCCTGTGTGTAAAAAAACAATACGCGGAGGGTGCGCGGCTATCACCCGGACGCCATCAGGGGAAGAGGGAGAGTATTTTCATATTGAGTAATTGTAAATAGAACGAAGGGTGTGGAGGGAGGGGAGGGGGCGGAGGAGGTCCTTTGCTCTGGTTTCAGTGGAATGGAGTGCAATCGATTGGAAGCGATTCGATTGGGATTTTCGATCGTCGATCGTTGATCGTCGATCGTCCATCCTCGATCGTGGATTGTTCATTTTGGATCGTCGGCGAAAGGGAGGGCGGAGGCTCCGGGAGCTGGGCGGCCAAAGGGGGGAAGGGGGGAAGGGCTTCCAAGTCCCCCCCCCCTTTGGCACAAAGGGGGGGAGGGGGGGGGGAGCTTCCAGCAGGGCGGCTCCAAGGGAGGGGGGTGGTAGCTTAAGCACCCCCCTCCCTTTGGAAAGGGGGGTAGGGGGGGGGGTAGCTTCCAGGGCGGCCAAGGGGGGGTGGGTGGGTAGCTTCCAAGCAAGCACCCCCCTCCCCCCTTGCACGAAAGGGGGGGAGGGGGGGGTAGCTTCCAGCAGGGCAGCGCCCAGGGAAGGGGGGGGGTAGCTTGAGCACCCCCCCCCCCTATGGAAAGGGGGGGAGGGGGGGTAGCCGGGTAGCTTCCGGGGAGGGCCCAAGGGGGGAGGGGGGGGGTACTGTAAGCCCCCCCCCCCCTGCAAAAAAAAAGGGGGGGGAGGGGGGGCGCCCAACAAGGGTGGCTCAAGGGAGGGGGGGGGTAGCTTAAGCCTAGCCCCCCCTCCCCTTTGCTCGGGCCCTGCGGGCGCGCTCTCTCAAATGTAACGCATGGCAACGTTTTCAAAGACACCTGATTGGGTGACGGGCAAGTGCAATGCTGATTGTATCGATCTTGATGTACCGTGCCGAGGACTGTGCTGTGCTGCACCGTGCTGAATTTCGATGTGCCGTGCCGCGGTTGTGCTCTATAGCCTCGTGGATCGACTCTTCCTTTGCATCCGAGTCCTGACCGAACTGATCTGGATCTTAAGCTCGAGCTGCCTGAACACATAGTAGCTGCCCAGAGCTAATTGACAGGGGGACATGCCAGGAGGACGCGCCGCGAAACGTCCCAAGGGACGCGCCAGGCGACGTGCCAGGGGACGTGCCATGGGGTCGCACCGCGGGACGTGCCAAGGGGACGCGCTACGGAACGTGCTGGGGACAAGCGTTTCGCTCGAGACATCCTATCAAAATCCTCATTCTAGACATCCGCCTGAGCGACCTGGACACGTGAAAACAAACGTTTCGCTCAACACATCCTCACTACATTCTCATGCTAGACATCCGCCTGGGCGAACTGGACACGTGAAAACAAGTAGTTCGCTCGAGACATCCTCAGCGCATCTTCACGTGAGACGTCCGCCTGGGTGACCTGGGCACGTGAAAACAAGCGTTTCGCTCGAGACGTTTTCAACACCTCCTCATTCTAGACATCCGCCTTGGCGACCTGTACACGTGAAAGCAAACGTCTCGCTCAACACATCCTCAACACATCTGCATGTTAGACATCCGCCTGGGCGGCCTGGACACGTGAAAACAAGCGTATCTCTCGAGACATTCTCAACACATCCTCATGCTAGGCATCCGCCCGGGCAACCCGGACACGTGCAAACAAGCATCTCGATCGAGACTTCCTCAACACCTCCTCATTCTAGACATCCGCCTGGGCGACGAGGACGCGTGAAACCAAGCGTCTCGCTCGAGACATCCTCAACAAATCGTGGCGCTTGACCTCTGCCTGGGCAACCTGGAGGCGTGAAACCAAGCGTCTCGCTCGAGACATCCTCAAGATCTGGGCACGTGAAACCAAGCATTTCACTTGAGAGATCCTCAAAATTCTGGTCCCCAGGAGAGGACAATCTGCAACGCAAAACAAGCGTTTCGCTCGAGACATCCTCGAGAAATTCTGAAACAACAAGCGTTTCGCTAGGGACATCCTCAAACTTTAATTCGTCGGCCCTCTTCCCACTCGTTATTTATCGCAAAAGAAATCCGCCAGCCCTCTTCCCGTCAGATCCGGGGGTAAACCTCTAAAAGAGAACCCTGGGCTTGCGCCCTTTCCGGGAAAAACGGGTGAAGGGACCTACGAAGAGGGAACTTGGAGGGAGGTTTTAGTGCAACATCGTTGATGCGTCTTGGATTGGTCCTCCTCCTCCTCCATCCCGCTGCCAGGCGTCCTCATCCTCCTGCTGCTCGTCCTCCCCTCCTCCTTCTCCTCCTCCTCCTCCTCCTCCTCCTCCTCCTCCTCCTCCTCCTCCTCCTCCTCCTCTTCCTCCTCCCCCTCCACAATTACTCAATATGAATACTACTCTCCTCCTTCCCCTGATGACGGGTTGGGAGTGTTCGCCCCCCCCCGCGTACTATTTGTTTACACACAAGATTCCCTGGAGTTGGGTGTTCGCCTGCATTTTTTTTCAAGATGCTGCTCTCGCTGAGGCGCTGGCCTCATTTTCGGGCCCCGCTCGTTCCGAATCGTGCTCCCGCTGCATCGCTGGCCTCATTTCCGTGCTTCCACTCGTTCCGAATCGTGCTCCCGCTGCAGCACTGGCCTCATTTCTGCGCTTCCGCTCGTTCCGAATCGTGGTCCCGCTGCAGCGCTGGCGTCATTTCCCGTGCCATGCCACGGCATGCAATGCAATGCTAGGTTGCATTCCGCTGCGCGATGCCATGCCTTCAGCTGAAGCTGTGATATGCAGTGCTTAAGTGCCACGTCGTGCTATGCCATGCTACGCTTTGATCTTCAACGCCATGCTATGCAATGTTATGTTCGGGGCCGCTGTGCGATGCCATGCTTTGCGTTGCAAAGCTTTGTGATGCAATTCTTCACTACGCCACGCCACGCCATGCTGTGACATACTACGCTTTGCGGTGCTCTTCTACGCCATGCCATGCCGTGCTCTACAATGCATCGCGTACCCTTTCGGGATCATTGCCCTGCTCGACATCCGACTGTGCGAGTAGAGAGGGGATCTACGCCATGGTAAGGGATGGGAGGGAGGGGTAGGATGTCAGATATGACGCGAGCGCACCTAGCTTGTCCTCCTCCCCCTCCCCTGTGCGCCTCTCCCCCTCCGCCTCCCCATCCTCCCCCTCCTCCTCCTCCTCCTCCTCCTCCTCCTCCTCCTCCTCCTCCTCCGCATCCTATTCCTCCTCCATCGATTTGCCTTATGAATAACTCCACCCTGTCGCACCCCCTGACTTGTTCGCAGGGCGGGCTGGGAGTCCCAGAATGGCATTATGGCGCGATTTCCGACTGCCAGGACGCAACAATTAAGTTTACTCGCAGTTTTGACATTCCAGAATGGTGTTCTGGAGCGATCTAGCATGTAAGGGCGCGATTGTCACGTTGTTTCGCGACGTTGAAATCCCAGGAATGGTGCTTTGGCACGGTTGAGTACTCTCAGACAGCTGTCTTCCGATGGGGCACTTCCTGCAGTGAAAAGAAATTCTTGTGCAGAGACCTACGAAGGGGGAACTTGGAGGGAGGTTTTAGTGCAACATCGTTGATGCGTCTTGGATTGGTCCTCCTCCTCCTCCTCCTCCTCCATCCCGCTGCCAGGCGTCCTCGTCCTTCTGCTGCTACTCCTCCTCCTCCTCCTCCTCCTCCTCCTCCTCCTCCTCCTCCTTCCCCTCCCCCTGCGCCTCCCCCTCCGCCTCCGCCTCCTCCGCCTCCTCCTCCTCCTCCTCCTGCTTCTCCTCCTCCTCCTCCTCCTCCTCCTCCTCCTCCTCCTCTCCTTCCCCCGCTCCTCCTCAACGTCGTCGCCGTTAACAACGACGACGACGGCGACGGCGACGGCGACGGCGACGGCGGCGACGACGACGACGACAACCACGACGACGACGACGTCGGCGGCGACGGCGGCAACGACGACAAGCAGGCCTGGCCCGCCAAGATACCGGCGGGCACGAGCAGCAGCACCGTGCGCCTGGCCCTGGCGTACGCGCGGCCCCAGAGTGTGGGGAGCAGGATAGCGCCTGGCGGCGGCGAGGGCCGAGGGTTTGAGGACCGAGGGTCTGAGATCGACGGCTCGAGGCGTCGAGGATCGAGGCTCGAGCATCGAGGGTCGGAGATCGACGGCTCGAGCGCTCGAAGGCTCAAAGGCTTGACAGCTCGAGGGCTCGAGGGCTCGATTGTCCGAGGCTCGAGTGCTCGGGGGCTCGAGGGTTCGAGGACCGAGGTTCGAGTGCTCGAGAGCTCGAGGGTTGGAGGATCGAGGCTCGAGGATCCAGGGTCGAGGATCGAGTGCGGAGGGGGGGCCTTCGGGGGGCTTCGCGTCGCCACGACCGGGTTCCTCTCGGAGTTCTGGTCGGAGCGCAGCCCTGGAAAGGCCCAGGGTCGAAGCTGGAGAGGAGGAGAAGGAGGAGAGGAGGGAGGAGGGAGGGAGGAGGGAGGAGGGAGGAGGGAGGAGGGAGGAGGGAGGAGGGAGGGGAGGAGGGAGGTAAAGGAGCAGGAGGAGAAGGAGGAGAAGGAGGAGTGGAAGCACGGAAATGAGGCCAGCGCTGCAGCGGGAGCACGATTCGGAACGAGCGGGGCCCGAAAATGAGGCCAGCGCCTCAGCGAGAGCAGCATTTTGAAAAAAATGCAGGCGAACACCCAACTCCAGGGAATCTTGTGTGTAAAAAATAGTACGCGGGGGGGGGCGAACACTCCCAACCCGTCAAGGGGAGGAGAGAGTAGTATTCATATTGAGTAATTGTGGAGGGGGAGGAGGAGGAGGAGGAGGAGGAGGAGGAGGAGGAGGAGGAGGAGGAGGAGGAGGAGGAGGGAGGAGGGAGGAGGGAGGTAAAGGAGCAGGAGGAGGAGGAGGAGAAGGAGGAGTAGGATGCAGTCCTTTCTCTCTACAGTCGACCAATACCCACATGCTCCACGCTTTGCTCCACGCTTCTCATATACCCAGAGGGTTCACTACAAGCAACGAAGGACAGTTCAGCATGGTCATTCGCATCGTTCAAATATGATGGCGACCGACCAAGCTACGTGGGATACTACACAGGCAGCATCACCCACAGCTTCCAAACCGACACCGACTATAACCAGTTCGACAGCACAAGAGCCGAACTTGCAGCCATCTGGGCAGTAATCTACGCTACGCAAAAAAACACCTCACTTGCACAAGCAAATTCACACTGACCCCGCCAACGCAATCCATACACGATACCAATAATGATACAACAATGAACCAATCAAACTGATTGCACAGGCTCTTTTCCACCAGGCGAGAAAACACCACTCCATATCTCTACGCCACATTCACGGAAACGACGAACACCCATGGAACGAGTTAGCAAACACGCTTGCCGCTTGCAAAGCAACACGCTACCATACACACAAACACCGACGCACCAGAAAGAGATTGCACAAACCTCCCACAATCCGACGATATATCACAAACACTAATTACTAGCAAACCAAAACAACTTATACTTGACTCGATATCAAACATGATCGACCCACGAACCCAGAAAGGAATATACAAATGAAAGGCATGGCAGCGTGTTCAAAGACAACTGATTGGGCGACAAGCACATGCAATACTGATCTTGATGTACTGCGCCGTACAACGTGCCATGCCGCGATTGTGCTCTATAGCGTTGCAGTTCGAGTCGTCCTTTGCATCCGAGCCCTGACCAAACTGATCTGGGATATTAAGCTCGAGCTGCCTGCGCACATAGCAGCTGCCCCAGAACTAATTGACAAGGGGACATGCCAGGGGGACGCGCCGCGGAACGTCCCAAGGAACGCGCCAGGGGACCTGCCAGGGGATGTGCCATGGGGACGCACAGCGGGACGTGCCAAAGGGACGCGCTACGGAACGTGCCCATGGACGTGCCACGGGACGCGACATGCCAGGGGGACTCGCCACGGGACGCGCCACGGAACGTGACAGGGAACGTGCCAAACTGCAATGCTGAGTGCATCGATCTTGAGGTACCGTGCCAAGGGCTGTACTGCGCTGCGCCGCGCTGAATTGCGATGTGCCATGCCGCGATTGTGCTCTATAGCGTTGCAGTTCGAGTCGTCCTTTGCATCCGAGCCCTGACCGAACTAATCTGGATCTTAAGCTCGAGCTGCCTGCGCACATAGCAACTGCCCCAGAACTAATTGACAAGGGGACATACCAGGGGGACGCGCCGCGGAACGTCCCAAGGAACGCGCCAGGGGACCTATCAGGGGACGTGCCATGAGGACGCACCGCGGGACGTGCCAAGGGGACGCGCTATGGAACGTGCCAATGGACGTGCCAATGGACGTGCCAAGGGGAGGCGCCGCGCGACGTGCCACGGGGACTCGCCACGGGACGCGCCACGGAACGTGACAGGGAACGTGCCAGGCGACGCACTAGGGAACGTGCCGGGGAACGCGTCAGGCAACGTGCCACGGGACGTCCCTGACCCAAGGCCAGGATACATCGTAAATTACGCTGCGTCCGCGCGGCCAAGGCCACGATTCATTGTGAATTACGCTGCGTCCGCGCTCTCAGGGCCACGATTCCATGTGAATGACGTCGCGTCCGCTCTCCTGGGCCACGATCTCTAGTCACGAGCAAACTACGCTGCGTCCGCGCTTCCAGGGCCGCGCTCCTTTGTGAATTACGCTGTGTCCGCGCTCCCAGGGCAACGCTCCCTAGTAGCGTACGTCGTGTCCGCCCCCAAGGCCAGGATCCCTCATACATTACGCTGCGTCCGCGCTCCCAGGGCCACGATCCAGCGTAAATTACGCTGCGTCCGCGCTCCCAAGGCCACGATCCACCGTAAATTACGCTGCGTGCGTTCTACCTGGGCCACGATCATTTGTAAACTACGCTGCGTCCGCGCTGCCAGGGCAGCCCTGCATCCTGAATTATGCTGCGTCCGCGCTCCCAAAGCCACGTTCCATAAACAAATACGATGTGTCCGCCCCCTCAAGGCCACGACCCCTTGTAAATCACGCTGCGTCCGCGCTCCCAGGGCCACGATCTATTGTAAATTACGCTGCGTCCGAGCTCCCAAGGCCACGATCCACTGTAAATTATGCTGCGTCCGCGCTCTCAGGGCCACGATCCAACGTAAATTACGCTGCGTCGGCTCTGCCTGGGCCACGGTCCCTAGTAAACTACGCTGCGTCCGCGCTCCCAGGGCCACGATCTACCGTAAATTCAGCTGCGTCCACGCTCCCAGGGCCACGTCCCTTAGTAAATTACATTGTGTCCAGGCTCCCAGTACCACCTGGACATCCTGGGGCGCCCAGGCCGCTCGAGTTCTCGAAACCAAGCGTTTCGCTCGAGGCATCCTTGAAGCGTCTCGCTCGAGACATCCTCAAGACTTGGGCACGTAAAAACAAACATTTCACCTGAGAGATCCTCTGAATTCTGGTCCCCAGGAGAGGAACGATCTATAGCACAGAACAAACGTTTCGCTCGAGACATCCTCAACAGAGTACATATGCAAAACAAGTGTTTCGTTCGAGATATCCACAACAAACGAAAATACTTACTTGACCCTGTGTTGTTTAATCGGAATTACAAAAAAAACAGCGTTTCGCCCAGGACATCCTCACATGTTGATTCGCCGGCCCGTCTTGACCTCGGTATTTACCTACCAATAACAAACAATACTTTCGCCGGCCCGTCTCAAGTCGTCCACGGGAGTACAGCCTATAAAAGAAAAACCTGGGCTGGCGCCCCTTCTGGGAAAAGATCCACACGACGACCATTGCGCATACATGATCCAACATGACGTATTCCACTACACTGCGCAAACCGCCCAACAACATACCGCACCCTCGACTGCACACGCAACACAAACGGACGACACAAACCGACCGCAACCACCTCCGACAGACACGGACAGCACAACAACCATACACATAAAGCTCGCCACCTGCAACGCGCAGAGAGCCAACGCTGACGCAACCAGCGAAGCACTACAACAGGACAAACGAGCACTTCATCCCATGACCCAAGGACAACACCTCCGCGCACAAGCACTACTCCACAATGTACGCATCATGGGGGTGCAAGACACCACGGCACGCAGCAACTACAGTACAGCAGACATGTACATGCAGTTTACCATTCCACAGCATCCATCCAAATTAGGCTGCGGCCTACTGGTGACCACGGCACTCCCATACGCAACAATTCCCAAGCGGCAGCTATACTTCAAGCACAAACAGAGTATTACACGCATCCCACCGACTTCTGATCATCAAGATACGAGCACCACTGACTAGCGAAATGATACACGTAGCTCACACGTCGCTCATAAAATACGTCCCAAAGCACCCTGCCAAATGGTGGGAAGCCTTCCACAAACTTGCAAACAAATGGACACCTGCCGTCATACCAGCCGGCTTCAATGCACATGTAGACACAACCCCACCACCAGGCATAGGCAGTATTGCACAGCCCCCTCGGCTTACAATCGAAGACGACACTGCAACGCAGGTGCGACTCACTATGGCAGCACACGGTCTAACCTGCATCAGCACTCCTCGGGCACGCACCGACTCACACACTGATCAAACAAACTAAAGGCAAACAGACCAAACTCATAAACGAATACATTGCAATCGCCAACGATTGGTTACCACAAGTCACAGAGCTTCACATAGGTCACCACCACGACTCTGGTGCCAAGAACGAAGACCACTTTCCCATTTACATGATCACCCACCATAAGGGCACAACCGACAGACACAAGAGCAGAACGGCAAGCGCAATTTGCAGACATCCTTGCCAACGAGCCGCTACCGACCTGGGACATCGACGTCAACAGCACCAGAAGCAGACCACAGACATACTACATGCAACGTGGTTTCCTGCCGACGAATTTACACCCCGACAACCCGACATCTCCAGCGATACAATGACGCTGCTAAGATTTAGAAGACACGCCACAACCGCATTACGTTCCGACAGGTGCACGACACCAACAACCATGCACACACGCTCAAAACCGAAATCACCAAGTGGTATAGAACCCGGGGGGTAGCCTACCCTAGGCCCTACCCAAGGCCCTAGGGTAGCCTAGGGTAGGCCCTACCCAAGGCCCTAGAGTAGCCTAGGCTAGGCCCTACCCAAGGCCCTAGGGTAGACCTAGGGTAGGCCCTACCCAAGACCCTTGGGTAGACCTAGGGTAGGCCCTACTCAAGGCCCTAGGGGGAAGGCCTAGGGTAGGCCTAGGGGGTAGGCCTAGAGGTAGGCCTGGAGGTAGGCCTAGGGTAAGTACAGGGGGCAGGCCTAGGGTTAGGCCTAGGGTAGGCCTTGGGGGTAGGCCTTGGGGGTAGGCCTAGGGGGTAGGCCTAGAGGTAGACCTAGGGTAGGCCTAGGGGGTAGGCCTAGGGGTAGGCCTAGGGTAGCCGTAGGCCTATGGTAGGCCTAGGGGGTAGGCCTAGGGGTAGACCTAGGGGAGGCCAATCCCAAAGGCGTCACAACCTGGTATCAATTTTTGGCGGCCCCGGGGTTCGAAAGCGGCCTCCAGAAACCGAAGGCGACAGAAAACCTCCTCGGACCCCGATCGTCGGACGACGACGACGACGACGACGACGACGACGACGTCGACGACGTCGGGTCGGGTCGGGACCGGTCGGGTCGGGAGGACCCTAACGGGTGGGTCGGGTCGGGTCGGGACGGACCCTCACGGGCGGGTCGGGTCGGGTCGGCGGGACATTAGAGTATGATGCATGTGCGAATAGACACTCGAAAACCCTAACGGGTCGGGGCGGGTCGGGACGGGACGGGTCGGGTCGGGCGGACACTCACGGGCGGGTCGGGTCGGGTCGGGTCGGACACTAACGGGCGGGTCGGGTCGGGTCGGCGGGACATCAGAATATGATGCATGTGCGAGTGGACACGCGAAAACCCTAACGGGTCGGAACAGGCTCAGGACTGGTCGGGTCGGGCGGACCCTAACGGGCGGGTCGGGTCGAGGCGGACGACGGGCGGGTCGGGTCGGGTCGGCCGGACATTAAAGTATGTTGCATGTGCCAAAAGACACGCGAGAACCCTAACGGGTCGGGACGGGTCGGGACCGGTCGGGTCGGGCGGACCCTAACGGGCGGGTCGGGTCGGGTCGGGTCGGACCCTAACGGGCGGGTCGGGTCGGGTCGGCGGGACATTAAAATATGATGCATGTGCGAGTGGACACGCGAGAACCCCAACGGGTCGGGTCCGGACGGGACTGGTCGGGTCGGGCGGACCCTAACGGGCGGGTCGGGTCGGGTTGGGGCGGACCCTAACGGGCGGGTCGGGTCGGGTCGGCGGAACATTAAAGTATGATGCATGTTCGAGTGGACACGCGAGAACCCGAACGGGTCGGGTCGGGACGGGACCGGTCGGGTCGGGTCGGACCCTGACGGGCGGGTCGGGTCGGGTCGGGTCGGGCCCTAACGGGCGGGTCGGGTCGGGGCGGCGGGACATTAAAGTATGTTGCAAGTTGCATGTGCGAATGGACACGCGAGAACCCGAACGGGTCGGGACGGGCCGGGACGGGTCGGGTCGGGTGGACCCTAACGGGCGGGTCGGGTCGGGTCGGGTCGGACCCTAACAGGCGGGTCGGGTCGGGTCGGCGGGACATTAAAGTATGATGCATGTTCGAGTGGACACGCGAGAACCCCAACGGGTCGGGTCGGGACGGGACCGGTCGGGTCGGGTCGGACCCTGACGGGCGGGTCGGGTCGGGTCGGGTCGGGCCCTAACGGGCGGGTCGGGTCGGGGCGGCGGGACATTAAAGTATGTTGCAAGTTGCATGTGCGAATGGACACGCGAGAACCCGAACGGGTCGGGACGGCCGGGACGGGTCGGTCGGGTGGACCCTAACGGGCGGGTCGGGTCGGGTCGGGTCGGACCCTAACAGGCGGGTCGGGTCGGGTCGGCGGGACATTAAAGTATGATGCATGTGCGAATGGACACGCGAGAACCCTAACGGGTCGGGTTGGGGCGGGACGGTCGGGTCGGGTCGACCCTAACGGGCGGGTCGGGTCGTGTCGGGACGGACCCTAACGGGCGGGTCGGGTCGGGGTCGGCGGGACATAAAAGATACGATGCATGTGCCAAAAGACACACGAAAACCCGAACGGGTCGGGACGGGCCGGGACCGGTCGGGTCGGGCGGACCTTAACGGGCGGGTCGGGTAAGGCCGGGTCGGTCCCTAACGGGCGGGTCGGGTCGGGTCGGCGGGACATTAAAGTTTGATGCGTGTGCAAATAGACACGCGAGAACCCTAACGGGTCGGGTCGGGACGGGACCGGTCGGGTCGGGCGGGTCGGGTCGGGCCGGCGGGACATTAAAGTATGTTGCATGTGCGAATGGACACGCGAAAACCCGAACGGGTCGGGACGGGCCGGGACGGGTCGGGTCGGGCGGTCCCTAACGGGCGGGTCGGGTCGGGTCGGGTCGGACCCTAACGGGCGGGTCGGGACGGGTCGGCGGGACATTAAAGTATGATGCGTGTGCTAACAGACACGCGAGAACCCTAATTAACGGGGCGGGACGGGACGGGACTGGTAGGGTCGGGTGGACCCTAACGGGCGGGTCGTGTCGGGCCGGGTCGGGTCGGACCCTAACGGGCGGGTCGGGTCGGGTCGGCGGGACATTAAAATATGATGCATGTTCGAGTGGACACGCGAGAACCCTAACGGGTCGGGTCGGGAAAGGACCGGTCGGGTCGGGTCGGACCCTAATGGGCGGGCCGGGTCGGGTCGGGACAGACCTTAACGGGCGGGTCGGGTCGGGTCGGGACGGACCCTAACGGCTGGGTCGGGTCGGGTGTGCGGGACATTAAAATATGTTGCATGTGCGAAAAGACACGCGAGAACCCTAACGGGTCGGGACGGGACGGGTCGGGTCGGGCGGACCCTAACGGGCGGGTCGGGTCGGGTCGGGTCGGACCGTAACGGGCGGGTCGGGTCGGGTCGGCGGGATCGGAGGTTGGGGGGTGGGATCGAAGTGGAACGGAGAGCCCCCCACCGGGAAATCGGTTTCGGTTTCGTGTTCGTGTCGTGCGTGCGGGCGCGGCAAAGCTGCGTGCGCTGGCGAGAGGAATTCATTTTGCTGTCGCTAGCGGTTCGCCAACATAAATGTTTCCCCCGCCGGCGCGTGTCAAGCGGTGGCCCGCATTGTCCCGTCGGTTGCCCGCCATTGTCCTGTCTGTCGCTAGTGGTTCGCCAACATAAATGTTTCCCCCGCCGGCGCGTGTCAAGCGGTGGCCCGCATTGTCCCGTCGGTTGCCCGCCGTTGTCCTGTCTGTCGCTAGTGGTTCGCCAACATAAATGTTTCCCCCGCCGGCGCGTGTCAAGCTGTGGCCCGCATTGCCCCGTCGGTTGCCCGCCGTTGTCCTGTCTGTCGCTAGTGGTTCGCCAACATAAATGTTCCCCCCGCCGGCGCGTGTCAAATGGCACCCCGCATTGCCCCGTCGGTCGCCCGCCGTTGTCCTGTCTGTCGCTAGTGGTTCGCCAATCCGCCGACCCCAGAGGCACGTGCGGGAAAGTGAAAGTGACCAGCATTTCCCCTTTCCTCGTGCCTCTTCTGGCCCCTCGTCCTCGCCCCGGCATCCACCACTCATGCATCCTCTGATTTTGAAACTTTACCCCGCAAGTTCCGCCCAAAACCCACCGATACTCCTCTCCTCGCGATCCTCCTCGCCCCTCTCCTCGCCATCCCCAGGGCTCTGGGCTCTGTTCTTGGGACCCCCGACCCCGCGATTTCTCGCCCAAGCACGACCGACGCCCCCCACCTGGCCTCCACCCCCCCTCGGCATCCCCAGGCCTCTGGGCTCTGTTCTTGGGACCCCCGACCCCGCGATTTCTCGCCAAACAACGACCGACGCCCCCCACCTGGCCCCCACCCCCCCTCGACAACCCAAAGCCTCTGAGCTCTGTTCTTGGGACCCCCGACCCGGCGATTTCCCGCCCAAAAACGACCGATGCCCCCCGCCTGGCCCCCGCCCCCCCTTGACATCCCCAGGCGTCTGGGCTCTGTTCTTGGGACCCCCGACCCCACGATTTCTTGCCCAACAACGACCAATACCCCCCACCTCGCCCCCCACCTCGCCTCCACCCCCCCCTCGACATCCCCAGGCCTCTGGGCTCTGTTCTTCGGACCCCCGACCCCACGATTTCTCGCCCAAAAACGACCGATACCCCCCACCTCGCCCCCCACCTCGCCCCCACCCCCCCTCGACATCCCCAAGCCTCTAGGCTCTGTTCTTGGGATCCCCGACCCCTGCGATTTCTCGCCCGAAACAAACCGCCCAAAAACGACCGATACTCCCCACCTCGCCCCCCGCCTCGCCTCCACCACCCCTCGACATCCCCAGGCCTCTGGGCTCTGTTCTTCGGAACCCCGCCCCCCGCCGATTTCTAAGAGGAGAAAAGACCAAAAACGACCGATACCCCCCACCTCGCCCCCCACCTGGCCTCCGCCCCCCTCGACATCCCCAAGCTTCTCGGCTCTGTTCTTGGGATCCCCGACCCCTGCGATTTCTCGCCCAAAACAAACCGATACCCTCCACCTCGCCCCTCGCCTCGTCCCCACCCCCCCTCGACATCCCCCGGCCTCTGAGCTCTGTTCTTGCGACCCCCGACCCCACGATTTCTCGCCCAACAACGACCGATACCTCCCACCTCGTTCCCCCACCTGGCTTCCCCCTCCCCCCCACCCCCACCCCCTCGACTTCCCAGGCCCCTGGGCTCTGTTCTTGAGACCCCCGACCCCACGATTTCTCGCCCAAAAACGACCGATACCTCCCGCCTCGCACCACATCACCCCACCCCCCCCCCTGGACATTCCCAGGCCTCTGCTCTGGGCTCTGTTCTTGGGACCCCCGACCCCGCGATTTCTCGCCCACAAACGACCGATACTCCCCACCTCGCCCCCCACCTCCCCCCCCCCCCCCTCCCTTGACATCTCCAAACCTCTGGGTTCTGTTCTTGGGACCCCCGACCTCACGATTTCTCGCCCAAAAACAACCGATACCCCCCACCTCGCCTCCACCCCCCCTCGACATCCTCAGGCTCCTGGGCTCTGTTCTTGAGACCCCCGACCCCACGATTTCTCGCCCAAAAACGACCAATACCCCCCGCCCCCCTCGCCCCCCACCTCGCCCCCACCCCGCCCTCGACATCCCCAGGCCTCTGGGCTCTGTGCTTGGGACTTCCGACCCCGCGATGTCTCGCCCCAAAACGACACATATCCCCCACCTCGCCTCCACCCCCCCTCGACATCCCCAGGCCTATGGGCTCTGTTCTTGGGGCCCCCGACATCGCGATTTCTTGCCCAACAACGACCGATACCTCCCACCTCGCCCCCCACCTCGCCTCCACCCCCCCTCGACATCCCCAGGCCCCTGGGCCCTGTTCTTCGGACCCCCGACCCTGCGATTTCTCGCCCAAAAACGACTGATACCCCCCACCTCGCCCCCCACCTGGCCTCCACCCCCTCGACTCCCCCAAGCCTCTAGATCTCTGTTCTCGGTTCCCCGACCTTACGATTTCTCTTCCACAAACAACCGACACCCTCCACCTCGCCCCTCACCTCGTCTCCACCCCCCCCTCGAATCCCCCGCCTCTGGCTCTGTTCTTGCGACCCCGACCCCACATTTCTCGCCCAACACTCTCGCCCAACAACGACAGATACCTCCCACCTCGTTTCTCCACACCTGCTTCCCCCTCCCCCCCCCCTCGCCCCTCGACATACCAGGCCTCTGGGCTCTGTTCTTGGGACCCCCGACCCCACGATTTCTCGCCCAAAAACGACCGATACCTCCCGCCTCGCACCACATCACCCCACCCCCCCCCCTGGACATTCCCAGGCCTCTGCTTTGGGCTCTGTTCTTGGGACCCCCGACCCCGCGATTTCTCGCCCAAAAACGACAGATACTCCCCACCTCGCCACCCACCTCGCCTCCACCCCCCCCCCTCCCTTGACATCTCCAAGCCTCTGGGCTCTGTTCTTGGGACCCCCGACCTCACGATTTCTCGCCCAAAAACGACCGATACCTCCCACCTCGCCTCTACCCCCCCTCGACATCCTCAGGCTCCTGGGCTCTGTTCTTGGATCCCCCAACCCCACGATTTCTTGCCCAACAACGACCGACACCCCCGAACCGGCCCAGAGCAGGGCCCGAATCAGCCCCCAAGGAGCATCCCAAAGAAGCCCCGACCAAGCCCACAGGTGGTCCCTCAAGCCCCTTTGAGCGTAGGTGGTTTCGAGAGATTCCTTTGGCAACCGCCCGCTTCCCCTTCGGGGACGAGTTTAGCCCTTCGGCGCGCGTCGCGAGGGATGGGGCGCCTAGGAGGACCCAACATGGCTCCAAGAGGGCCTCAGCGAGCCCAAGATGAACCCCAGCCCGGGATGACGTCCAAGATGGCTCAAGGAAGCACAACATGGCTCAAGATAGCAAACGAAAGCCTCCGAAAGACTCCCAGATCGCATGACGACAGGCTTCTGCGACCTCAAGACGGCTCCAACAAGGCCCAAGATTCCTCCTGAACTCCGTCGGCGTGTGAAATGATGCCACCTCAGCAACCCCTTCCCCCAGGAGCCCAGTACGAGGGATTTGGGAGAGGGAGGTCTCCCCCCAACCGACGCAACGCACAAACAATACATGCATTTATTTGGGGTCGGCGGCAGAGGCGGCAGCCTTTAATGTGTATTGGAATGGCGTTTTTTCGGCGCCGCCTCGGAACTCGATTTTCCGGCGCCCCGGCGCCGGCTCGGGCGCCGACCCAGGCGTCCGGCCCGGGAGCCGGGCCGGGTGCCGGCCCGAGCTCCGGAATCGGCCCGGACGGCTTCCCAGGCGCCGGAAGCAGAAATTCAGCATTTTCGAAAGAAAAATGTGTATTGGAATGGCCTTTTTTCGGCGCCGCCTCGGAACTCGATTTTCCGGCGCCCCGGCGCCGGCTCGGGCGCCGACCCGGGCGTCCGGCCCGGGAGCCGGGCCGGGCGCCGGAAGCAGAAATTCAGCATTTTCGAAAGAAAAATGTGTATTGAAATGGCCTTTTGCGTCCGGCCCGGGAGCCGGGCCGGGTGCCGGCCCGAGCTCCGGAATCGGCCCGGACGGCCTCCCTCCCGGGCTCCGGAAGCAGAAATTCAGCATTTTCGAAAGAAAAATGTGTATTGGAATTGCCTTTTTTCGGCGCCGCCTCGGAACTCGATTTTCTGGCGCCCGGGCGCCGGCTCGGGCGCCGACCCGGGCGTCTGGCCCGGGAGCCGCTCTCGGCGGCGAGCAAGAGCACCGAGCCCGAGTAAAAAAGGAGGAAGTCTCGAGCCGGAGCGTTGTTGTTGTTGGGGGGCCGGTTTTGGCGGAACCCCAAAACGCCTGAGCGTGAGCTTCAATTTCAGAGGAAATGCGGCCGGCGCCTCGGCGAGATCGCCAGGGCGAATATAGGGGGTCCAACAATAATAATTGTTTAGTAATTAAGGTTCAACAACAACAACAACAACAACAACAACAACAACAATCATTTTACCCGAACGCGTGGTGTTCTCCCCAGTGCCAAGGTTTTCATACGACACCAGGCAATACCCCCACTTCGTGGGGGGGCATTACAAGCTCTACCAAATATCCAAACGACTCTTCGCGACCACCCAAACCCAGCTTCCCGCCCTATGACGTTGGGACCCTTCACTTCGTGGCGTGCGGACGACCGTGGCTACTACACTGGCGTGGGGTACACACCCACAGAGAACCCTGGAAAAAGTTGCTCGCAAAAGCCCGTTTGACAGAAATGTTTAAAAAGTGTTGGTTTCCTACGAATCCGCAAGAGCGCGCGGGATGAGATTTTGACATTTTTTTGTTGAAAAACCATTGGTTTTTTGATGTTTTTATGTTAAAATCGCTCCGAACACTAAGCTTTTGGAATGATTTCGTCTTGCGCGCGCGAATGTCCACTTTACCTTATTTTTTGCAAGGGATTCTTGAAATTTGATTATATTAGAACAAGCAATGTCATTTTATAGTGTTTTTTGCAAGGGAAAACGATTACGCAAAACAACCGAATCTGTACCCCTATCCACTTTTCTGAAAGCTTTCGCGAAAAAATGATAAAACTGTAGCTGGCGGCCTAGGCGCGGCGGGGGGGGCCGTGCAAACCAGGAGGTCCGCACAAATAATTATTCCTTTAGAATTAAATAATGTTAACAACAACATCAACAACACAACAACATCATCATCATCCATCAAACCACCACAACAACAACAACAACAACAACAACAACAACAACAACAACAACAACAACAATTACTAGCACGTGGGGACACTCCGTTCTCACCCGTGCCAGGGTTTTCATAGGAGGCGGGCAATACCCCCACTTTGTGGGGGGGCCGGTTCAAGCTCTACCACATTTCCATACGACTCTTCGCCACCACCCACACCCAGCTTCCCGCCCTATGACGTTCGGACACTTCACTTCGTGGCATGCGGACGACCGTGGCTACTATTCAGGGCCCGCGGCCGACGACGACGGCGTGCGCGCGCGAAGAAAAAACGAATGTGTCCCGCATGGTATTATTTGACAGGGATGATGGCCCTGGCAGGTGCGCAACCGTTGTTGCAGAAGTTCGAAAAAGTTGCTCGCAAGAGCCCGTTTGACAGAAATGTTGAAAAAATATTGGGTTTTCTCAGAAATCCGCAAGAGCGCGCAAGATGAATGATTGAAACTTTTTTTGGAAAACCATTGGGTTTTTCATGTTTTTATGTTAAAATCGCTACGAAAACTAAGGTTTTGGAAGGATTTCATCTTGCGCGCGCGAGTGTGCACTTCGTGTCATTTGTTTCAAAGGATTCTTGAAGTTTGGTTATGTTAGAACAAGAAATTTCATTTTATAATGTTTTTTTTGCAAGGGAAAACGGGGGACAACAAAACAACCGGATCCGGACACCCACGTTTTGCCTGAGACTTCCTCACGAAAATGATGAAAATGTGGCTGCGGCCTAGGCGCGGCGAGGGGGGCGCGCACCAGGGGTCCCAACAATAATTATTCTTAAGAAGAAATAATGTTCAACAACAACAACAACAACAACAACAACAACAACAACAACAACAACAATCATTTAAGACTGGGGACACTCCGTTCTCACCAGTGCCAGGGTTTTCATAGGAGGCGGGCAATACCTCCACTTTGTGGGGGGGCCGGTTCAAGCTCTACCAAATTTCCAAACGACTCTTCGCCCCCACCCACACCCAGCTTCCCGCCCTATGACGTTCGGACACTTCACTTCGTGGCATGCGGACGACCGTGGCCTACCTAACTGCGTGGAGTAACACACCCACAGAAGTTGTTAAGCCTAAGCCTTGCTAACCCACAAAGTTGTTAAGCCTTCCGAACCCACACAGTTGTTAAGCTTTCACAGAACATCGTTGCATATGATGCATTGGTACTGATTACCACATGATACACATGATACGTACTCACAGATTTGAATCACATCTTTAGGGGCGCGCGCGGGTAGACATTTTGAAAAGTCGTGCAGGTGTTTTTCGAGGACCTACAGTGCGATTCGTGTGATTTTATGATGCACGGTGCTAAAATTCTTAAGAAGCCCAATGGTTTTTGGAGATTTCGGCGTGCGCGCGCGAAGAAAAAACGAATGTGTCCGCATGGTATTATTTGACAGGGATGATGGCCCTGGCAGGTGCGCAACCGTTGTCGCAGAAGTTCGAAAAAGTTGCTCGCAAAAGCCCGTTTGACAGAAATGTTTAAAAAGTGTTGGGTTTCCTACGAATCCGCAAGAGCGCGCGGATGAGATTTTGACAATTTTTTGTTGAAAAACCATTGGTTTTTTATGTTTTTATGTTAAAATCGCTGCGAACACTAAGGTTTTGGAAGGATTTCGTCTTGCGCGCGCGAATGTCCACTTTACCTTATTTTTTGCAAGGGATTCTTGAAATTTGATTATATTAGAACAAGAAATGTCATTTCTATTGTTTTTTGCAAGGGAAAGCGGATTACAACAAAACAACCGGATCCTGAACACACCCTCTTTTCTGAGGCTTCCTCACGAAAATGATGAAAATGTAGCTGCGGCCTAGGCGGCGCAGGGGGGGCGCGCACCAGGGGGCCCAACAATAATTATTCTTTACAATAAATAATGTTCAACACACCAAACAAACCAAAAAAACGTCGGATGTCGTGGCGTGGCGGGGGTGATCCTGGCCTCCGTTTTACACTGCTTTTTTGCCCATCTGGACCCCCATTGGCGGTTCGATGTGGTGTGTGGGTGTGGTGTAGTAGAGTGGTGTTGTGTGGAAGTGGTAGAGGGACAAGACTCTGGGCCATATGAGGGCTGCTCAGGAGACCGTCTGGTCCCCCTCCTACTTCTCGTCCTCGACACGGGGCCGCTTGTGTTTGGGAAATGTTGGTCCCTTGCACCTCCTGCGCTGTTTTCGCTTAAGACGGGGCGATGGACAGGGCCCTTGCAGAAGTCCCTGCGCGTTTGGTCGAACTACCCCTCCCCCAGGAGCCCCCCAACCCAGCGACGGTGGCGGCGTCGCGCGGCAGCGCAACTGGATCAGCCTCTTCTCCTCTGGCGTAGCGATGGACATCAAGAAGTCCATCTGCGAGCCCACCAAGAAGTCCACGACCCCGACGGCCCACAGGATCAGCATCAGGACGAGGGTGAAGAGCAGTGTCTGCGCGAAGTGCAGCTTCGACGGACACCGCAGCCAGGCCTCCGCATCGCTGGCCAGCTCCCCGGGCAGCCACCTCGCGCCCGCGTGCAGCGTCCACGCCAGCCCGGCTCTCAGCTGCTCCAGGAGGCGGTCCATCGGTGGCGCGCAGCTCGAGCCGAAACGGCTGCGCGCGCAGGGAGAGGGGAGGAGGGAGATGGTTCGAGCTCTGCTCACATCTCGACATCGGTTCACCAGGGATGGCGGGAGGAGTGAGGTGGACGAGGGTGAGGAGAACGGAGGAGAGGTGGAAGAACGCAGACGGCCCAAACCCTCCAATGCCTGTAATACTCACCAGCCCAACGGGGCAAAGGCGTGCTATAATCTCCGGTACAGTCAACCCGTATAATAAGGATTCACGATAAGGATGCAAGGGCCTTGGAAGGCCATGTCGGCACCTTGCGAGCGGGGCGCGGCCAGCGAAAGCGGCCAAGGATGGGCCGAAGGGGAAGGATGCAAGGGTGACCTTGGAAAATTGCCCATCCTTACTATGCGGGTGGACCGTAAGAGATCCAGAGTTCATCCAGATCGCGGGCAGGGGGGCGGCCCCCAGAGGTCCCCGGACGAAAAGTACCCCGCGAAGGTCCCTGGAAGGTGTGGATCGCCCACAGGTTTCCTCCTGGGCGCGGCCTGGAAGGCCCCCCCCCCGAGCGCTGCAGGAGCACCCGATTGGGGCCGCGGGCACCCCACCGGAGCCCGAGGAGGGTCCAAGACGGCCCAAGAGCGCCCTGAGATGCCCAATACTGAAGGGGCCCAGGGACACACACCTAAATGATAGAGACAGATCCCAATATTCAACATATGCTTCCATGTGTTTGGGATGTCTGTCTTCTCCCCAGATTCCCGTATGTTCAATAGTTTCGGGGGATACCGAAGATTCTTTGTCTGTGTTTTTCTATTCCCTCTTGAAGTACTGCCTCTTAACGGTCCAATGAAGCTGCCCAAACGCCTCAGGAGCGCCCAAAAAAGACCCCCAGAGGCGAAACTCCTTGACTTTCTTTTGCTTTCGAATGATTTCACGTCATGACTTTTCCCGGCTTCCAACGCTCTAAGACGGCGCAAGAGGCCCACAAGGTCTTAAGGTCGCCAAAGATGAGCTAAGAGGACGACCCAATACAGGCCAAAGACGGCCCACAAGGCTGCCAAAACGGCCCCTGAGGGCCCAAAGAAAAGCCAAAGAACGGGGAAGCCCGAACAGACATGTCGAGCCCTCTGGCCCAACGACCCCCGAGACCGCCAGCAAGCCCCCAAGAGACCCCCACGAGGCCACAAAAGGTCCCCGAGAGACCCTTAGGAGGCCTCAAGATGGTTCCACGCGGGTTCCTTGGATGCACCCAAGAAGCCGCCAACAAAAGCCCCTGAGAGCTCTCCAAATGGCTCCCGAACGGCATCCTAAGACACCGTAACATGCATGCAGAAGGCATCTGATCCACAACCCAGTCACAGCGGCGGGATAGGTCTGCACTTTGCTCCTGCTCAATCCTCCTCAGGATGCATGGTTGAAAGACCCATCGAGGTCCCCAAGACGCCTACGTACCTCTCCTCCTAGTCCTGCTTCTCCTCCGTCTCCTCGTCCTGTATTCCGAAGAGTTTCCCCAGCGGCTGAGTGAACGGCGGTTCCTTCTTAGCGCGAGCTTCACATATCGTTCCGGGCAAAGTGCCACAGCCTGGCGATTTCCAATTCGATACGACCACGCAACACATGGCGACGATGACACTATACTGGCCGGCGGAATGAGCAAAGCGATCCGCCGCCCCACTGGGTACGGCGTGTGAGACCCACCAGATGGTCTGCAAGGAATGCTTTCTGTAGCTCCTCTCACCAACACGCTTATCATGCCTACCCCTGCCTCTGGGCCCTCACAGCCCGTCCTAAGATCCTCCCCCTGGTCCTCTAATTCCGCCCGCCCAGAGCCCGGGCTGCGGCTGGGACGCCCTCCAGCCACCACTTCCGTCCCCAAAGGTCCCCCTCTCCACGTGCTGGGCTTCCAGGCGCCACCAAGCCTTCGCAGAGATCTCTCCAGGAGCCTGCTGTGCCGATTTGGGGGGCCCCTCGGGGCCCTTTCTGAGCTGATCTTGACCGTCATTCTGGTCACCCTGGGCCGTCCCAGATGCCTCTCCACCTCTGTTCGAATCACATACCCGACAAAACCCCAACAAGCAAGAACATCGTAAAACACACAGGGCTCTGACGATTCTGGTCTTCTCGCGGTTCTCCAAGGGCTCCCATCTTTGCGCTTTGCGCTGCGCGAAGTGCGAAGTGCGAACAACTTCGCGCTCTCGCGCCGCCCCCCCAGAAAGGGAGAAAAGGAGGACGGGGAGGAGGGGGAGAAGGAACGAGGACCGCGAAGCGCGAATAACTTCGCGCCCTCGTGGGAGCCCTTGTTCTCGTTGCGCTTACCTTCGAGCTCCCGTGCATCTCCGTGGGCTCTTGCGGCTACCTTGGAACATGCGGATGCTCTCTGCGGCCGTCCTCGCAGCCTCTTGGGGCCCTCCTCGGCAGTATGGGCGCCTTCTTGGCGGGTTCTTCGGCCGTCTGGGGCGCCCCCCAGAGAGCCCCCGGCGCCCCCTCTAGGAGCCAAAAACTAACTGGGACTGTTTGTGTGTGTGTGTGTCCCCTCCGCTCTCACCTCTCACCCCACTCCTGTGACAGATGCTCTGCAACATGGCCCAAAGATGCCTCCTCGGAACTCCCACGAGGAGCCCAACAGATCCCCAGGAAGGCCCCCAAAAGCGCCCCAATAGAGCCCGAAGAGGACCCCATTACCCTCTCTGGCGCCGTCTTGGCTGCCCCCATCCCACGAATTCTACGATCTAAAATGATGGGGCGGCGGCGTCTGCCTCCTCAGGGGCGTTCGCTTAAATAATTTAGATTGACACGTGATAGAAATGTGTCAACATACGATGGACAGAGGTTCCAACAGTTGCGAGACACTACAACAAGAAACAACTTATGACCAATTCGAAAATAATGAAGTTGGCGGCCACTACAGTCGGAATCAGCTACACAACGCTAGAATAGAATGCACACGAACATTACGAACATAGATGTGCAATTGCAAAAAATACTACGTCTTCCAGCGGGGTAAATTATCTAGGTAAAAACAAAATGTCGGTGTCGCAACCCTGGCAACTTAGGACCGTACACCGTGCACCAGAAAGCGAAAAACGAAACGCAAACCCTACCCCAAACCCTACCCCTGGAAAATTCAAAACCCCAATACTGGAAAAGAAAACCTGTACCCCAATCGTGACAAGCGATGCCCAAACGTCGGAAGCGCCAGGCATCATCGACGGCACCGTGGCAAACTTCCTTCTCCTCCTCCTCCTCCTCCTCCTCCTCCTCCTCCTCCTCCTCCTCCTCCTCCTCCTCCCCCTCCGCCTCCGACAACTAGCTCTACACCAGAACCTCCTCCGCATTCGACCTCCGCCTCCTCCTCTTCCTCCTCGTCCTCCTTCTCGTCGTCGTCGTCGTCGTCCTTGTCGTCGTCGCCGTCATCGTTGTTGTCGTTGTCGTCGTCGTCGTCGTCGTCGTGCTCGCGGTCATCGTCGTGGTCGTCGTCGTCTGCTCAAAAAATTGAAAACACCAAGCGGTTTTGGGCCAAACGCTACGCACGAATACCTTCGCAATTAGAGCGGCCTGAACCGTCGTTGTCGTCGGTGGTCCTTCGCTGGTCTCCTCCCACATTCTACCCATCCCGCCCAGCCCCAGACGTAAAAGTGCGTGTGCGCGTGTGTGCGAACTTGACCTCGGCTTTGCTACCATATCCCATGACGACCGGCCTGAACTAATGATTTCTTTCAATTGCTCGGTAGACACCGAACAGCCGCAAAATCGTCAAATCGAAACGTTTGTGCTCGCCATCTGTTCTCAGTCGCTTGCGCCTCTGCCACTCGCACTTCTGCCCGAAGACTGCGGGCAACGCAAGGGGGCGGAACACGCAACATGTCATTCTGGTCGCCGCGTGGCAACGCAGGGCTGGCAACACAAAATAATCTGCCACTTGACTCGTCACGTCGCAGCGAAACTACGAGTCTTTTGCTCGACAAACCACTTGGAAACACCCGGCGGCTAAAACTATTGATCAACTGGACTATTCCATTCCCGCGCGTGACCACCCGCAACTTAGCAGGCAAAATGCATGAGACCGTGCCTGTAATTTCCAACTGGGGTTTCTTAGCGCGTCTCAACGAAAACACGGGCGCGCGGGCTTTGATCGCGAAACAACCCAATCCGAACGATGGCCGAAATGAAGATGAGGACGGTACTGACGACGAGAACGGTGACGATGACGTCAATGACAGTGATGACGGTGACCACGGTGACGAGGATGATGAACATGTCGTCGTTGGCGACGATGACGCTGCAGGCGACGATGACGATGGCGCGGATGCAAGCGATGAGACCAGTGAGAAGCGCGCGCTTCGAAGCCGTGGGTTGTGTCGTGTTCGATGAAATCGCCGTTCAAATGTTCCGAAGACCAGTGGATTTGTAAGGGTGCATATCGTCATGCGCGCGCATGGCCAGCATGGTATCATCACACACGGATTATGTATCTCGCAAGTGTGCGAAGGCGTTGGAATCAGTTCGACATGAGCGCGCGAGTGGCCCGCGCTGCCTCATTCGCCTTGTGCGTGCGCGATGAACTGTGAATAGAGAGAGAGAGAGAGAGGGGGAGAGAAAGAGAGAGAGAGAGAGAGAAACAAGAGAGAGAGAGAGAATTACGCTACCGAGGAACCCCACATACTTATATTATGGCTGGGGTAAAGATAGCTGAAATGAAACATGGGATAATGATGTTGGCGGCCGTTGCCCCGCCGATACCGCAAGGACGACCGTCACGGATAGCGGCCGCGCTTAGGGACCACCCCGTGCGCACCCCCTGTGGTGTCGAAGGAATGCCACGCCTGCCACGCCCTGGGAGCCTACAGCGCATAGGGCCCCCACCCCCAGCGCACCCCCTGTGGCGTCGAGGAAATGCCACGCCTGCCACGCCCTGGGAACCTACAGCGCATAGGGCCCCCACCCTCAGCGCACCCCCTGTGGCGTCGAGGAAATGCCACGCCTGCCACGCCCTGGGAGCCTACAACGCATAATGGCCCCCACCACCCAGCGCACCCCCTGTGGCGTCGAAGGAATGCCACGCCTGCTACGCCCTGGGAGCCTACAACGCATAGGGCCCCCACCCTCAGCGCACCCCCTGTGGCGTCGAGGAAATGCCACGCCTGCTACGCCCTGGGAGCCTACAGCGCATAGGGCCCCCACCCTCAGCGCACCCCCTGTGGCGTCGAGGAAATGCCACGCCTTCCACGCCCTGGGAGCCTACAACGCATAGGGCACCCACCCCCAGCGCACCCCCTGTGGCGTCGAAGGAATGCCCTGTGTTATGATGTGCTTTGCTGTGCTGTGCTGCTGTGCGGTGAGATGTGCTCTGCTATGCCGTGCTGTGCTGTGCTGTGCTGAGTTGAACTGAGTTGAGTTGTGCTCAGCTGTGCCTGCTGAGCTGAGCTGAGCTGAGCTGTGCTGAGCAGTGCTGTGAGGAGGAGGGGAAGAGTGAGGCGTGTGTGAGAGAGAGAGAGAGAGAGAGACGGAGAGGGAGGTGTGAGGTGTGAGTGTCGCGGATGCGGCGGGGCAGGGAATTACGCTACCGAGGAACCCCACATACCTATGTTATTTCCCATGTGTACCGTCGGTGCTTCTGCTGCTGCTCCTCCTTCTCCTCCTCGGTGTCCTCCTCCTGCTGCTGCTTCTGCTGCTGTTGCTGTTTCTGCTGCTGCTGCTGCGTCTGCTGCTGCAGCTGCTGCTGCTGCTGCTGCTGCAGCTGCGCTGCTGCTGCTGCAGCAGCTGCCCCCTCACCTCCTCGTCCTCCTCCTCCTCCTCCTCCTCCTCTCCTCCCGCCTCCTCTTCCTCCTCCTCCTCCTCCTCCTCCTCTCTCCTCCTCCTCCTCCTCCTCTACCTCCTCATCCGTACCTCCCCAGCGCACCCCTGTGGCGTCTTAGACAGCCCGCCTTCCAGCGCCTGGGAGCCTGCAGCGCAATATGACCCCCTACCCCCAGCGCACCCCCTGTGGTGTCGAAGGAATGCCACGCCTGCCAAGCCCTGGGAGCCTACAGCGCATAGGGCCCCCACCCCCAGCGCACCCCCTGTGGCGTCGAGGAAATGCCACGCCTGCCACGCCCTGGGAACCTACAGCGCATAGGGGCCCCACCCCCAGCGCACCCCCTGTGGCGTCGAGGAAATGCCACGCCTGCCACGCCCTGGGAGCCTACAACGCATAGGGCCCCCACCCCCAGCGCACCCCCTGTGGCGTTGAGCTGTGCTGTGCTGTGCTGCTGTGCGGTGAGCTGTGCTGTGCTGTGCTGTGCTGTGCTGCGCTGGGTTGTGCTGAGCTGTGCTCAGCTGTGCCGTGCTGAACTGAGCTGAGCTGAGCTGTGCTGAGCAGTGCTGTGAGGAGGAGGGGAAGAGTGAGGTGTGAGAGAGAGAGAGAGAGAAAGAGAGAGAGAGAGAGACGGAGAGGGAGATGTGAGGTGTGAGTGTCGCGGGTGCGGCGCGGCAGGGGAAAAAACCAAAACCCCACGAAACATGTGGGGAAGAAAACCAAAAGCCCACGAAGCATGTGGGGAAAAGAGAGAGAGAGAGAGAGAAAGAAAGAAAGAGAGAGATAGAGAGAGAGAGAGACAATGTGTGTGCGTGTGTGTGTGTGGTGTGTGTGTGTGTCTGTGTGTGCGTGCGTGCGTGCGTGCTTGCGTGCGCGCACTTGACCTCAATTTGGTTTTCCTACCAAAGAACGACCGACCTAGAACAATGATGTCTGTCGGTTGCTCGGTAGACACTGGGCAATCACAAAAACGCCAAATTCGGGTGGACCGTCTCTGCGCGCCATCCGTTCGCAGGCGCTTGCGCCGTGTCCGCTAGCACTTATGCCCGAGAGTCTTGCGGCAATGCAACGGGGCGGAACAGACGATATTATATCATGGTCGCCGCGTGGCAGCGCAGGGGAGACAAAATGACGCGCCGCTCGGCACGCCGCGTCGCCGCGAAAAACGGCGGAAGTTACTAGTGTTCTGCTCGGCCCGTTACTTAGCAGCGCCTCGAGGGGGGCGCCCTTGTGTCTCCACTTTTGAGCCCGTCTGGTTGTTAGTGCGCGCGGGGGCCTGGGCGCGCTGCTTGGCGTCATGAGCGCGCTTCTTGGCGTCTCGCTTGCCGTCGCGCGT
The DNA here is from genome assembly GCA_963575745.1 of Prorocentrum cordatum. Lineage (NCBI taxonomy): Eukaryota > Dinophyceae > Prorocentrales > Prorocentraceae > Prorocentrum > Prorocentrum cordatum. Next base: position 414,413 of record CAUYUJ010007635.1, read on the forward strand.
GCCGGTGGCCATAGGACAGGACGATGTTTGAGTCTGGCGTTGAAGCTGCTGCTGGGCCTCGTCGAGAACGCGCCCTCCCCAACGCGCTCTTGCTCGTTGAAGTGCAACTTCAGTATGGCACAAGACGCAAAACCTCGCGGCACATCAGGGCCAAGGACGAGCGTCGGTTCGCAGACGTCCAGTCGTCGATGCGCTCCGCCAGCTTAATCTTGCACCAGCGCAGCTGGTTGTTAATGGGCGAGCCAGCGTCGCGAAGACAAATTGCCGCGTTCGGCCTCGAGGGCCAGAGGCATGCGGCTTGCGGCAAGTCCAGCGCATGCTGGGTAGTGCACGTGGCTGTCGATTGCTTGTCGCGCTGCTGGTCGCTTCCACCCTTGGCCGTTCCGGCAGATGACCGCTACTCTGGCATCCGCATCCTTGATCCAGGAACACCAGCGAGGCAAGGGGTCGAGGACGAGGTGGACCTCGCACCTGTTCGCGTCGCACGGGACCCACGGCATGCCAAGACGGTGCTGGGAGACGCGCCGTCGGACAGCGACTTGACTGCATTCTCGAAATCAGCGGCGCGGGTGACGTCGTAGCCGTTGTCCTGCAGCGTCCGCGATGCGCCCCGTCCTCGTTCCAAAGCCCAAGCGGGACGTCTTGGCCCTGCTACCCACTTCTGCCGGGGAAGGTCGGCTGGGCCAGCTTGGCGGGCCAGCCCGGCCATTCCCGGGCGGGTCTGCTGCTCGGGGTCTTCGGCGCCACAGGCGCCGAGAGGACCCTCTGAAAAAAAAAAAAAAAAAAAAAAGAAAGAAAAAAAAAAAAAAAAAAAAAAAAAGAAAAAGAAAAAAAAAAAAACAACAAAAAAAAAAAAAAAACAAAAAAAAAAGAAAAAAAAAAACGAACAAATAAAGAAAAAGAATAAAAAAAGAAAAAAAAAAAAAAAACAAAAAAAAAAAAAAAAAAAAAAAAAAAAATAAAAAAAAAAAAAAAAAAAAAAAAAAAAAACAAAAAAAAAAAAAAAAAAAAAAAAAAAAAAAAAAAAAAAAAAAAGAAAAAAAAAAAAAAAAAAAAAAAAAAAAAAAAAAAAGCTGGATTGCCCAAACTTCTCGGGGCGGCGTCGCGGCCGACGCACGTCGTGCCAGCGTGTCCAAAACCGCGCGATCTCAGAGAAGATGGAGGCAAGTTGGAAGCGACCGCGACCACGGCGACGTCGGCGCATCGTTCAAGGATTAGCTGGGCGACGCGGTGGCCTGGCTCAACCACGAGTGACCGCGGACTCGCGTTATGCATGATGACCCTGATTCCTCCGCGGTAATCGGGGTCTTGGATTCCAACGTGGGTCTGTTAGTATAGAGAGGGTCATGAAACAAACGTTGCAACACATATTCTGCGTATCTGTGCATATGCGGTCTGGCAAATCGGGGCGGCATCATCGCGACGCCAACGGGCGTCGCGGACTCGAGCCTGTGGCCTGGAAGCACGAAGCGCACGATTACCCTTATCATGAAGTTATGCAACCAGTCACTGTGTTCTGGGGGTGCACGGACAAGCAAAACACTGTTCAGCGAATCGTTAGCTGGCGCCCGCCTCGACCTCATGCCCCACCCCCCGCCTCTTCCAAATATCCCTTCGCTGCGGCCCCACCCTCCTCATGCCCCTCCGATTGCCCCGGTCCTCATCATGCCCTTCATCCACACTGCTCCCCCCCATGTGCCAATTCACGTCGTTCCTCGTCGTCCTCCTGCGCCGGATTCGTTCCCCCATCGTCCACATGCCTGCCCTCCTCCCATCCTCTACGCCCTAGTGCACATCATGCCCCCAACTTCTGCCCCCCACCCCACTTCCCTTGCCCTCGTGATGCTGACACCGATGATGCAAATCCTCCTGGGCTCATTTCCTCCGCTCTCGTCCAGTCCCGTTCATCCTTGGCCCCTCGGCCACCCCTCCTATCGAACCCCTTCCTTCCCACAGCCCACCCTCCCCACCCCCCCGCGCCTTTGCATGCCCAGACCACGGCCCCCTCCTGGACCAGCCGGGAGACCCGCGGAAACTCCCGCCCACAGACCACTCCAGCGAACGGCCCGCAACAAATTCACAGTTGGAGACACGAACTGTGCATTTCGACCGCGCACGACGCCCCCCTGGACCAGCCGGAAGAGAAACGCGAAAGTTTCCGCCCATTCAACACCACCCGCGGGGGACACACTCCAAATACACAGATGGGAACGAGATCTGCGTACACAGATCACACCACGATCTGTGTAAACAGCGGGCCCACACACGAAAATACACAGTTGAAGACACAAACTGTGTACACAGATCACACGTTGATCTGTGTATTTCGAAAAGGTAAACGCTCGCCACCTCGAGGGCGCCCCGACTTTGCCAGTCCAGAACCGAAGTTGACATGCCCAGCTGGGGGGAATGCAAATACACACTTCCCCGGCCCAGGGCGCCCCCGAGAGAACCGCAAATACACGCTTCCCTGGCCCAGGGCGGCCGCGGTGTAACGCGGCGCCGAAGCGGCCCCCAACGGCCCGAAGACGCCCCAAAAGGCCTCGAAGGACACCAAATAATGCCGCGCAGCAATCCGAAAACAAGAGAGATGTCACATGTCATGGACCTCTTACACGTCAAAGCTCCACGCGCCGCCATATAGACCACTGCTCCGGCAGGGGGGCGGACCTTGCCGCAGGCACCTATAATTTACATGTTAGCGATGCGATTGTGCTCGGCGGCCGTGCCGCCCGCATTTTGGGTGCGCCCCGAACTCTCGCATTGGCAATCCCCTCTGTTTGGTTGCGCCGCTGTGCTCAGGTATCGAAGAAGCATTTACCGCTGACGCGGGCACGCGGCACCAGGGACTTCACTTTTCGAACAAGGAGGGTGGACGAGGTAGGACGACGGACGGTGGAGCAGGGAGGCAAAGAGGAACGAGGAATAATAAGGGAGGTGGGAAGGGGCGCTCCCCCGCCCGAGCCGCGGACGCTTTCGACACCATCAATGGGAGGGAAGAAAGGAAGCGGAACGGAGCAAGGGCGAGGACGACGACGGGAAGCAAAGTGTCCCGGGTCCGCATATAGCCATCTGTCTGCGATTCGGGTGCGCGCGCTTTCTTCGAGGCACTTCAAGCCGGACCCATGCTGAATTCACGAATTCCTCAAAACTGTGTAAACACTCTGTCCTCTGTTCCCTCTCCTATACAACGGCCTCATAACAGAGGGGCAGTGGATACCAATCGGGGTCCACCAAGCCGCCGGCGATGTCGATGTCCTTCAGAGCGCGCCCCGAGCGCGGGGCAACGCAGGCGCGCGGGCCGGGGGGCGCTAGTGCTGATGCACCTGCGGGCACCAGTTCACGACGCTAGGTCGCGAGACTGACGTCGGCACCAGCGTAGGGGTCGCGGCGGGCAGAGCCGGGCGCGCCGCGCCAAGGTGCTCTCGCATTCGGATGGAGCTGAATCTTCAGCTCGTTGAGCTGGCGGCCGTGGGCGTCGCGGTGATCCTTGCCGTCGTTGCCCACCGCGAGCAGCGCGAGCTGCTTGAGTGGCGGGCCCCCAGAAAGGGGCTGAAGCCATGCCGAAATCGTCGACCATAATACGCAAGTGCCCTCTGGGCGCCGACTGCAAGTCGAAATTGATGGCGCCCGGGCCCCAGGTGATCCCGCAGCCGACTGGCCCGGGGAACGCGAGGCGCTTGTGTTCCGCGCCTGTCTCGACCGCCCCGTCGCTGGCCAGCGCGGGCTGTAAACCTAGCGGGGCACGGGGGCCATCGCCTGCGCCCTCAACGGCCGGAGCGCGCGCGCTGCGCTGCGCGGACACAGCGGGAGGTCGCCGCGACGGGGCAGGGAACCCCCTGCTGCGCGACCTGAGATCCGTTGCCAAGTCCCGACACGCACAACGGGGTTGACAATTCCTCTGTGGGCCGTTGATTCGCCCGCCGGGCTCTCCAGGACATATTCACGGCGAAACGCATTCTCCAGAAGTTGGCCCAGGCGCCGGCGTCGACGACGGCGCCAAATCGGCCACCCGGCAATTCGGTGATCGCCAAATAGCGCGGCGAGTCGTTTGACGAACCTGCACCTGGCGAAACTGGCCACCGCGGGAAGGTCGGCCTATGTCCGGGGACGCGCAAATCCAGAAGAACGTCGCAGGGCGCCGCTGCAACTACTGCTGAAGCGAAACAAGAAGCGCTGCTCAGCGACTACGCAAGATCTGGCCGCGGTGCCCCGCGGGCCTGCGACCAGCCATGGAGACTGCGCGGCGCCCGATTTCGGCAGTCTCCTCTGGCGCGCCCCCCTCGGCACCGCGCGGGCCGGCACCGCGGGCGCTGGGCCCGTCGGATCGCGATCTTCCGCGCGGGCCGGCGCCGTTGGCGTCCGAGCCGCCGGACATGATCTGCGCCAATGCGGCGGAAGTCTGCGAAAACGCCGGCTGCTCCGCGGCGCGCCGGGCAATGCGCCGCGCGGGCGCCGGTGTTCTGCATCGGCTTTTTGCGGCGCGCGCGGCGCGGATTGCGTCGGCGCCGCAGGCGCGCCACCCTCTCGCTGCGAACGATGGCCTCGACGCAGATGGGGCACCCCCCGCAGTCGCCAGTGAGCGCGGCAACGGGGGGGGCGCAGCGGGTGCTGCAGCCGGCGCAGGAGGAAGATTGATCGGGGTGTCCGTCCACTTCTGCGCGGCACGGCGCTGCTGCTCGTCTTGCCGTCGCGGGAGCTCCAGGCGCGCCGGGCGCTGCGGAGCTCGACGAGGCGACGTCGTTGGCCGCGATCGAGACCGGCGCGCGCGCTGCGCTCCGATCGGACGCCACCCGACGCCCGGGTCTCCCAGGTGGTCGGCTCACGCCCACTGGTCTGTCTGGGTTGACGTGGAACTCGATCCACATTGCGCGCTGGCGCCGAGTGAGGCCACTGAAAGCGCGCGCCCAGCTCGGCAACTGCGCGTCGGCCCGGCTGTCGGGGTCACGGGGGCGGCGGCGCGCGCGTCGAGGCCGTCCGACCAATCGCGCCCATGGGCTTGTCCTGGAGATCATGCGCCGCCCACTCGTGTCCACCGCGGCGGCGTTGGCGACGCCGCTGAAGCATCGGCGCCGCGGGCGCAACCGGCGCCGGCCCCCCCGCCGCTGCCGCGCGGGCCTGACGCAGTCGCAGGGCCCGCAGGTCGAGCGAAAGCTTGCGCGCGGCCCATGAGATCGGCCATTTCCTGGCGTTGTCGCCGCAGCTCGGAGTCGCGCGGGTTGGGCGAAGATGGCAGTGGAGACCCTGTCCCACTCCATCGCGACCGCTGGCTGCGAGCAACCTGCTTCCGCGGGCCGTCGGCCGACGAACTTGGAGTTGCAGCCGCTGCCGCGGAAGTGGCGCTGCTGCTGCTGGAGCTGGCTGGCCACCGTTCAAGGGATCAGCCCTCTGCAAGGGGTGCTCTCACTGGGGCCCGCAGCCATGGGCAGCGGAGTTCTGGCCGCGACCCTGGCCATCCAGACCGCGCATGCGCCGGTCAGAGGATGCTGCTCAGCAGGGCGTGGAGACCCTCGCTGTCAATGGAAGAGCGCGCTCCACTACTCGCAAAGTCACTACTCGAAAATGGCCTGGATCCGTCGCGGGGGATTTACCGTGCATTCCATAAAGGAAGCCATTTTTTTTCTGACGTCTGCGAGTAGGTACTTTGCGAGGAGCGGAACGCGCTCGGCGAGTCAGCGGCGCGCGAGCGGCGCGGAAGCTGGCGCGCGGGCACAGGCGCCGAGGCAGAGAGCGCGTCCTTGGCCGCGGCGCCGGGGGCAGTCGCGCACGAGCTGCCCCGCTGAGACGCACTTCATGTGAGACGCATCGCGTCAGTGCCCATGAGGTTGCCTTGGCCGTCCGAACCCGCGCCACTGGCCCCGAGCCCCTCCCCCCTCCTGCCCCCCCCCCGAAGTCCGAACGTCTGTCTGTGGACGTTCGTGGACAAGTTGGCTAAGAAAGCGCGGTAGCCTTTGCCGTGGCCCTTGCCTATCTGTTCGATGACCCTCTGGGCGTGGCGCGCGGGCTTGCGGCGGTTGAAACTGCGCCGTCGCGCCTCGGCGCGCTCGCAAGCCCAGCATAATCGCCGCGCTGTTCCACGGGGGCGTCGCGTAGTCCGGGGTCGCATGAGGCTGCGTCTTCGCCGAGCGAGTCTCATGGCGTCGGCATCTGCGCCTGACCTGAGTCGACGCCTGCTGCTGGGACCGCCTCCTGCGCTGGTGGCGCTGGCGCAGGCGGGCTAGGCGCCGCCCCCGGTGCAGCTGGGCCCAGGCCGACCAAGCTCAATCTGGATGCATCCGCGAGGAAGGTCTGCCGCGGGGCGAGTGGACCTCTGGGGCGAGATTGCCGGGCGACCCCTCGACAGCGCGCCCAGTCGCATTTGGCCCGTTACGCGCGTCAGCTGGGCTGCGCTGGTCGGGCAGGCCACGTCGCAGCGCCGCGGGGCCAGTGTCAGCTGGGCGCTTGACGCGCCGACCGCGCGCAGGAGGCGGCGGCTGAGGCCCTCGCGGCCGATGTTGAGTTCGCCAGCCTGCTGCGCGCGTTCGCGCAGGATGTCGAAACGCGCGAGGAAGCTGTCGATGCGCTCCTGCGGCAGTCCGTTGAAGTTCATGACCGATGAGACTGCCGAGGCGCGCCCCCCCGCCCAGCGGGGCCCCTCGCTCGGCCAAATTGCGCATTGGGAAGGTCATCGGCGGCACTTGGTTGACGCTGATGCGCCGCCCTCGGACCGGGGCAACCGGCTGTCGGTCGCGCGCGCGCATGCCATGCCGGCGAGAACGGGCGAGACATGGGCTGTCTAGCGAAACTCGTTGAGATCCGACTTCGCAACTGACCCGATCATTACATCCCGCACCCATCGCTGGAAATGCGCGCGAGATTGCTGCTCCATCCCCCGAGCGCGGAGGCGTCGCACGTCGCCGCCGCCGCCGCCGCCTGCGTCCACGCAGGATAGGCAGCTCCTCGCGGCCAGCACGCCCACTCCGATGGCCTTCCATCCGGACTGCAGGCCCCTCCATAGGTCTGGGAGGTGCTGGAGGCAGGGGGTCCTCCGACGGCGTTGCTCTGACCATGAGCCTCGGAACAGACGTGGATACCTGCCCCAAATTAATTCCTCCTAATCAGCGCATTGGGCGTGAACTTCCGTCGCGCGATTGCGGCGCCCACGGTGCTCGGAGCACCTGGCAACATAATTATGGGAGTGCTCTTCGTGCGTCGCAGCGTCTCTTTACTGAACACCTCAACTGCACGATCGTAAAGAGGAGCGCGCATCGGGGATTCACCCTGCCAGACTGAAGGGAATTGACGGGCGATGCATCATATTCCAAGAAATCGAAGACAGATAGTCCAAGGTCTGTTTCGCTGTCCCTGGGAGCGCTGACAGCATGGTCTCCGGACCCCCCACGGACATCAATTTTTCCCCGGCTTCTCTTCCCAAGGCTCTCGCAACATAGTTACGAGAAATTATGGATCTTCGGCTGGCGCCCCTGATGTGAACCCAGCGTCGAGCAATTGTTCATGATGCGCGGCTGAATCCGGGGGCGATTCCAACGGGCAGATGAGTGGCCGTCGGATCCGCGAGCACCCCAGACATAGTCTGAACAAGCCCCGGAAAGAGAGAGCGTAGAGGCGGCAGGCGGGCGGGGCCCCGCTGTCCTTGCAGCGCTCGATGTCGTACTCCCTGTGCGAATTAAAATAAGACGCGTTGTGAAAGGCGTCATTTGCTGGTCCTCGAGACGGTGGGGAGTCTTCCCCCATGGGCGACGTCGATGTACACGAAGGCGATGAGCAGTGCGATGGTGAGCGACGGTGCCGAAGGCGGTGGGCACGATGTACGTACCGAAGGCGCCGAAGACGGGGGAGTGGTGGAAGGCGGCGACGTCGAATCCCGACGAGAATGAAAAAAAAAACACGCAGGACACCGCGGATACCGGAGCCGTACTTGCACTACCGCCTAGGAAATGAAATGTCGATGGGATACGCGGTTGCTCGCGATACGCGAAGGCGGATGTGTGCATCGGGCGCGAATAAGGCGGGCCCGCGATTTGACCGCCTCGCGAGCCCAAAATGGCGGCGGACAGACAGGGGAGGAAAAGGGTAGGGGCATACGGGGAAACACCGCTCAAGTGAGGGAGGGGCGAGGAGGAGAAAGAGGAGGAAGTGTAGCAGGAGCATGGAGCAGCAGCAGCAGCAACAGGAGAAGAAACGGTAACAAGGAGGAGAGAAGGGGGCGGGTGACTGGAGGAGGGAAAGAGCCTGAGCACGCATGCCTGGCAGCACCACCGGCGCGCGCTCACGCCCACACGCGTTTTTCCTGAGGCCAACTGCACACTGCGCGGCCGACTGGCAGGCTGAAAGCGGCCTGTTCGTTCAACACAGGGGCGGGGACAGCGCTCCTACGGAGGCTACATAACGGCTGGCTCAGATGGACGGAAGCGGAAAAAAAGGGGGAAGGAAAAAGAGGAGGAGGAAGATGAGGAGGAAATGAGGAGGAGGAGGAGGAGGAGGAGGAGGAAGATCATCCCAACATAGAACTCTACTCGCCATGGGGAGAGAGGGGGAGGCTGTGAGGAAAGAGGAAGATGACGATGACGATGCTTAAGGGAAGCACCAGCACATGACCTGTCGAAGAGAGAGAGAGAGAGGGGAAACAATAAAAAAAGGAGAAGACGGACGGGAGGAGGGGGAAGGAAAGAGCGGGGAGCAGGGAGGGGTTGAGGGAGATGAGAAAGGATGTAGGAGTCAAAGCGAGGAGAAACGGAAGGGGACATGGAGGAGGAGGAGAGAGGAAGGAGGGCGAAAGGAAGAAAAAGGGAGCGAGGGAGGGAGGGAGGCGGGAGCACGATGATCATAATCAGAGAGGGGCAACGGGAGATGGAAAGGGGGAGGAGCAAAAGGGAAGAGGAGGGAAAATGGCGGAGCAAACCACACAATTACATCGCAAATGGCGTGACCTGAGCTCTCCTGAGGAGCAGCCCAGGGCCAAGCTAGCAAAGCATTTCGTCCCTCTACCTTTTCCATCATCCTCTCGCCCCCCCACCCCTAGCCCCTCTTGTTAATGGCTTGACGATTTCTGCTGTCCCTCGTTCCGCACCCCAAGGTTCCACGAGCTCTCCAGATGTATATGGATGCCTCTGGATTACCTCGATTCATCTGGATTTGCATTGAACTGCGTGGATATGCCTCGATGTGTCTGGCAAATGCCCGCGAGCCGAGTGGAGAAGAGTCGTCGAACCCACAGGTGAGGGGGAATGATGGGGGAGATTGACCCAGGGGGGAACGTTGACTTGGAATGGGCGATACGTCGCCGACAGATCAGCGACAGGCCCCCGACAGCGAATCCCAGCGTTCCTGGGCAGGGTTGGGGCACCCATGACCCGATCGGAGAGGAATGAACGATTAGGGGTCGTTGCATCTCTCCAGCCGACGCCCCCCAATTTTCTTTTCCCCAAAACCATCCAAACCCCTCTCGGGGTCCATCCTGACCCATTTGTCGAGGCGGATCCAGCCGTGGCGTCGAAAAGCATGGAACGAACAACGCCCACAGAGAGCCGGCGTCTTCCTGACCCGTGCGGCTTTGGGGCCATAGGCTAAGCCTCTGGCGGCCGTTCGAGACGACTCCGGCACCCCCGGAGCGCCCCCGGCGAGGCGCAACTCATGGCAACCCTCACACACACACAGAGCCGCGCCTGGACGGCGCATCGGCAGGGAGGCTGGCAACTGGATTCGTGCAGACGATCCCCCGCAGTGCCTCGGAAGCGTACGCGCAACCATCCCGGGCCTCGAAAACGTCCGATAACTGTCGTACACGTCACCCCTGCGCCCATCCTCCCCTCCCGTTGCCCCAAACTTCCCCCCTGAGCCAGTCCCCCCCTTGTCGTTTCCCCCCCACCCCCACAACGAAAGGACATGCTACGGGGGGATCAGCCCATTAGGGGAGGAAACCTCGACCCGAACTCGGCGATACATCGCCGATGGATCTGCGATGGGCCCTCGATAGCGTAAACCCACGTTCCCGGGCGGGGCGGGCATCGAGCCCCTATCGGCGATGCATGGGCGATCTCGCCCCCCGATCTCGGTGGCGACGATAGGGGCGAATAGCCCAGGGGCGGGCATTACACGTATTCGCCGGGGAGCCTTTTCGAAGACATAGATCATCGGCGCACCTGAATACATGTATTGGTCTCCCCTAGGCTATTCGCCCCTGTCGTCGCCTCTGACAATCGTGCCCCCCGTCAGGGACTCCGTCGCCATCCCCCGCCCCCGCTGGCGCTGCGACTCGCCGTCGAGGCCAGGTCACCTGCTCCTGTCGAGCGCAGGCAGGCTCTGATCCCGGCGTGGCCTGCGGGGGGCGCACCGCCGGCACCGCGGCCGCTGCTGCTGCCGCTCTCTCCAGCTGCTCCTCCCTGCTCCTCCTCCTCCTCCTCCTCCTTCCTCTCTTCCTGCCCCGTCCGCCTCCTCCTCCTCCTCCTCCTCCTCCTCCTTCCTCCGAATCCTCCTCCTCCTCCTCCTTCTCCTCCCTCTTCCGCCTCCCTCTCCTTCCTCCTCCTCCTCCTCCTCGTCCTCCTCCTCCTTCATTCATTTTCCATATAGGTAACTCCTCCCTGTCGCACCCCGAGGCCAGTCGAAAGGGCGAACCAGGCGTTTCGCCAGAGACTTCCTCACCATGTACGAACCTGAAGTTTGAAACTTGCAACAGCTTCACGGATGGAGGGCGGGCCGCTTTCAAAATGTGGCTCTGGCCTTAGCGCCGCGTGCATACGATTTAAGCTTGCAAGAGCTTCACGGATGGAGGGCGGCCCGTTTTCAAAATATGGTTCCCGCCGTAGCGCCCCGCACATTCGCTTCAAAAGGTCGCACGAACTTCACGGATTGGGGGTGGTTCCTTTTTAAAGTGTGAGTCTCGCCTTAGCGCCACGCACACTCGTCTTACAAGTTTGCAGTTTCACGGATGGAGGGGGGCTACGTTTCAAAATACGTATGACTCTCGGCTTAGCGCCGCGCACATTCGTCTCAACAGTTTACAATAATTTCAAATATGCCGATGGCTAACGTCACAAACATTGGGTTTGGGCACGACGTCGGAATGTCATAGCGCAACGGTCACGTTGATTCGCGGCGTTTAAGTCCCGGGAGCGGTGTTCTGGTACGCTTCAGGATCCTGCAGACGCAACAATAACGGTGATTCGTGGCGTTGCAGTCCCAAGAACAGCGTTCTGGCACAGTTACGGATTTTTAAACACGGTTGTCTTCCAACGGTACAACTCCCTCAGTGAACATGAACCCGTGTAAGAGCCTGTGAAGAGGCAACTTGGAGGGAGCGTTGATTGCACTATCGTTGATGAGCCTTGGGTTTACTCTGGTCCACCTCCTCCTCCTCCTTCTCCTCCTCCTTCTCATCCCTCCTCTACCCCCTACTCCTCCTCCTCCTCCTCCACCTCCTCCTCCTCCTCCTCTTCATCCTTCTTCTCCTCGTCCTCCTCGTCCTCGTCATCGTCCTCGTCCTCCTCCTCCTCATCGTCCTCCTCCTCTTCCTCGTCCTCCTCCTCCTTCCTCCTCCTCTTCGTCCTCCTCGTCCTCCGCCTCCTCCTCCTCGTCCTCCTCGTCCTCCTCCTCCTATTCCTCCTCCTCCTCCTTTCCGTCCCTCCCACCCATCCCTCCCTCCGACCCCACCCGCGGCGACCATAGCGGCGTCGACGACCACCATGACGACGACGACGACGACGACGACGATGACGACGACGGCGACGACGACGACGGCGGCGGCGGCGGCGAGAACGCCCACGACGGCGGCGGCGACGGCTGTCGCGCCCGCCGTCGCGCGCCGCTGGTGCCCGCGCCGCCGGCGCCCCGCAACTCACTGCCGCTGCTGGCTTCCCGTACCTAACGCGGGTCGCGCGGGCGCGTGGGTTTTATGGGCGGGTTATCTGCGATATCTCTGTCGGCACAGGAATATGTGAGCAGCCTCAGCCTCTGCGTCTAAACACGGCGGCGATGCCTCGTGGGTTCTATGGGATATCGGCTGTGGGTGGTGCTCTGCGGGCTATGGGCGCGGGGTTCGCGCAGGGGTGCCCTATAGGCTGCAGTCGTCATGCTAGCATAAGAAACGCACGATCGGAAGCGAAGTGGCTCGTCTGGCCACGGCGGGCCCGAGCCGCAGAGTGCTCCATGACACGCGCGCAGAGAGCGGCCCGCAGACCCGAGCCCCCCCCCCCCGAGCCCCAAGCGGTCCTTGCTTCCGCGTCTTGACTCTGTGGGTGGTGTCCTGTGGCAAGTGCCGAAGGATTGCAAAAAACCTTCGTTTTTTTTGCAATCCTTCGGTTTTTTGCAATCCTTCGGTTTTTTTGCCGAAGGGTTTTTTGCAATCCTTCGGTTTTTTGCAATCCTTCGGTTTTTTGCAATCCTTCGGGACGCCTGCGGGCCTGGACGTCGCACTACCACCGTTCCCGCCCTTGTGCTCCCAGGGCGGTGACCCAAGACTGGCGTCGGATGACGTGTCTTTTGGATGGCGAAGCGATGTTGCTACTGTGATGGTGCCCCATGGGAGGCGCCACATAAAGCTCACATCGAGGGTGAATGAGCATACTTTTCAAGGCCGTTAGACCTGGCCCAGCACGGAAACGGAAAGAGCGCTTCAGGAACTTGCCCGCGATGTCTCATGGCACCGTTCGCTCATGGGAGCCTTTGTGTGACGAGCGTGTTACGTCATCGTTCGTACTTGGAGCCTTGGCGGTCGAAGCTCTTTACGCCATCCTTCGTACTGAGAGCCTTGGCGTTCAAAACTGTTTACGGCATCGTTCGTACTAGGAGCCCTGGCGTTCGAAGCTCTTTACGCCATCGTTCGTATTGGGAGCCTTCGTGTTGAAAGCTTTCCACGTCATCGTTCGTAATGGAGCCTTGGCGTTCAGAGCTCCTCGCGTCACTGGTCCGTTTGGGGGCGGGGACCTTGGCGTCAAAGCTGTGTCCGTCACTGGGCCGTCTGTGGGTCTGAGGGTTTACATCCTCGTCCGTACTGGGAGCCTTGGTGATAAGAGCTTGCCACGCCACCGTTCGCTCATGGGAGCCTTGGTGTTACGAGCCTTTGGGCGTCTTTGGGGCCTCTTGGGGTGCTCTTGGGGAGCCTCTTGAGTGCTCTTTGGGACCTTTTGGGGCTTCTTGGGGACCTTTGGGGGCCTCTTGGGGCGGGGGTGAAGGGACTGGGCTGCCTTTGGCCGTCTTTGGGCTCTCTTGGGGGCCTCTTGGCGGCCTCTTGGGGCCGTCTTGGGGCCCTCTTGGGCCGCCTTAGCCCTGGCGTTTGAAGCTCTTTACGCCATCGTTCGTATTGGGAGCCTTCGTGTTGAAAGCTTTCCACGTCATCGTTCGTAATGGAGCCTTGGCGTTCAGAGCTCCTCGCGTCACTGGTCCGTGTGGGGGCGGGGACCTTGGCGTCAAAGCTGTGTCCGTCACTGGGCCGTCTGTGGGTCTGAGGGTTTACATCCTCGTCCGTACTGGGAGCCTTGGTGATAAGAGCTTGCCACGCCACCGTTCGCTCATGGGAGCCTTGGTGTTAAGAGCCTTTGGGCGTCTTTGGGGCCTCTTGGGGTGCTCTTGGGGAGCCTCTTGAGTGCTCTTTGGGACCTTTTGGGGCTTCTTGGGGACCTTTTGGGGCCTCTTGGGGCGGGGGTGAAGGGACTGGGCTGCCTTTGGCCGTCTTTGGGCTCTCTTGGGGGCCTCTTGGCGGCCTCCTGGGGCCGTGCCCTCTTGGGCCGCCTTGGGCGCCTCTTGGGCCGTCTTGGGGCCCTCTTGGGCCGTTTGGGGGGCCTCTTGGGGGCCTCTTGGGCCGTCTGGGGGCGCTCTTGGGGCCCTCGTGGACCGTCTTGGGCGCCTCTTGGGCCGCCTTAGCGCCCTCTTGGGCCGGTTTGGTGGCGTCTTGGGAGCCGCTTGGGCCGTCTTGGGGCTGTATTGGGGCCCCATTGGACCGTTTTCAACGCCACGAAAACCGAAAAGCCGTATATGCAAAAAATGTACGTGTGCCTATGGAAAACCAATGAGTGTGCCCTCTTGGGGCCCTCTTGGGACGCCTCGCGGGCCCCTCTTGGGGCGTCTTGGAAGCCTCTTGGGACGTCTTGTGGCCATATTGGGCGGTCTTGGGCTCTCTTGGAGCGCTCTTGGGACGTCTTGAAGGTATCTTGGGCCGTCTTGGGCGCTTCTTGGGCTCCCCAGGAGCGCCCAAGACGGCCTAAGAAGCGCTCAAGAGGCGTGTTCCGAGGATGTCTCGAGCGAAACGCTCTTTTTACCTAACATCGAAGACTGGTAGGTTTCTAGTGGGCTAAAAACAGCTCACAGATCACTCCACAGGGGGGTCCGGGCAGGTGTTGGGAGTTGCCGGGCGGGTTGAGTCCAACTCGTTTTTCACCAACAGTCACACACTTCGTGCTCTTCGAGTTCCCAGAACTCCATTCCCAGGCTCATTCTGAATAACCGGATGCAACAGTCACACACTTCGTGCTCTTCGAGATCCCAGAACGCCATTCCCGGGCCACATTCTGGAGGGCCGGATGCAACAGTCACACACTTCGTGCTCTTCGAGTTCCCAGAACTCCATTCCCGGGCCACATTTTGGATGCCCGGAGCCAACTGTAGGCCACTTCCTGGTCTTCGAGTTCCCAGAACTCCATTCCCGGGCCACATTTTGAATAGCCAGACGCTTCATAGTCCTTCCGCCACAGCCGTGTTTGGTTCAGGACTTGCTAGTGACACTGCAGTCCACTGCATTCAATCGTGCCACTGCATTCATTCACTGCAGTCCACTGAGTTTCGATTGCAATGGCGTTCCCCTGGCCGTACCCCCATATCCAACGTTCATCCGCAGCCTCTGCTCCGCGAGGCTCGTCCGAAGTGTCGCCGCCTCGCGGTGCTTCTCAGCCTGCGGAGGAAGGTGGACAGACGCCTGGTTCTGGCGCTGTGCAGCCTGCGTCTTTCACGGTCGCCTCGTTCAATTTCGGGTTCGAGCAGGGCATGATGACTGGTAAGCAGGCGGCCACTCACTGCGCTAACTTCGGAAGGGTGTGCGCCACGATAGTGGAGACCGCTGATGCTGATATTGTCTGTGGCTGCGAGGTCGGTGCGTTCCGTGAAGGCTTTCGCCGAGCAGGGATCAACGTGACAGAGATCCTCAGTAAGCCTTTCGGTGATGGCATTGGCTTCTCGGAGGTCGACAACTACTTGACTCTCTGGGGCTTCCGCGGTGCTTCTCAGCCTGCGGAACTGACTCTGTGCGAAGACAGCCAAGTTTACAGGCCTCCTAGCGGCCGAGAGATTGATGCTGTTATTTCACATTTTGAGGTGAACAAACCAGGCCATGACAAGTTCCACGTGGTGATCGCCAACATGCACATCGTGTGCGGCAAGAAACCGCCGACCATCCAGACTCGAAAGCGGACAGTTCGCCATCTCCGCTTGCACCTGGACTGCATGGCTCAGATTCTCAATGCTTCGGAGCCGCACGTGCCAGTCGTTCTGCTTGTAGTCGGCGACGACAACCTGACTTTCCAGGAGGCGCGGGAGGCTTACCAGCGCCAGCAGAACGACGAGAAGCTCTGGGAGGTCCATGCCACTCCGGCCGACCTCAAAGGCGACCACGTCGCGGTCTGCGGAGCAGTCGCCCGTTTCTGCTCCATTGCCGTTGGCGCGTCTTTTACGGATCGTGGCATGCGCAACGACGCACACGATGCGGTGGCGGTTGTGCTCACTCTCCCTGGTGCTATTCAGCCTGGGGAGAGCAAGAGGCGGAAGATTGTCGTCGAAAACGTCTCCGACGCCGACGTCAGCGTACAGGCGGACGCCGAGTCTTCTGTGCATTGGGATCGGTCGCCAGTTCTACTCCTCCGCTTTCACCGACTTCACCGGCTGATCCCGACTACGTCGAGGATGTCGTTCAAAATCGCGCGAACGACTTGCACAGGGAGCTGAGGCAGCTTTGGGACGAAAGGTACGACGAGGAGTACGATCCGAAAGTCCTCTTTCATCTCAGTCTCTTGCTTTTCAAAAAGAGGAAGTCCACGGAGCCAGCGGACACTGATCCAGCTGGCGCTCCTCAGCCTGGCTCGGAATATGACACGGCCTTTGCGTCTCAGGAGGAGACTGGCCGAGCCATTCTCTCTGTCCTTAAGCTTCGACATGACTTTCTGCGGAGCAAGAACATCGACGACATGCGCTACGTTCTCACGGAGCCTGAGCGCCAGGAATTGGTCAGAGTAGCTCGCGACCAGTACGAGCAGTCGCGGCAGCAGCGTGCGCTTCAGGAACGGGATGTCGAAAAGGGAAAAGCGAAAGGCAAGTCTGCGCCACAAGGGGGCCATGCGGTTCCGCAGGGTCCTAACAAAGGGCCAGGCGGTAAGAAAGGTTCTCACGGTGCTTCTCAGCCTGCGGGAAAAGGTGGCCAGGCCAAGGGTGCAGGTCTGGGTAGCGTCGCCAAGTTTGTGAAAGACCAGAAGCGTAAGCGGTGGCATCGCCATTTGCAACGTGTGGCCGGTACCAAACAGATCTGGGAGGTGCTGGCCTTCTCAGGGCGCTTCGACGTTGATTGGCTAACGCAAGCGTTGCAAGCTGATCACAGTGAGGGCCGTGATACAGCAGTTCCCGAGGAAGCTCTGCGGGAACAGCGGCGCCGTCTGCACCACCAGAAGGCCGAAGCCATCGCGCGCTACAACGAGGGGGAGCGGCTTTCCCGCCATCGCGAAGAGGTCCGTCGTGTCGGCGCTCTTCCGTCTGCCCAGGCTGGCCAGCCAAAGCCGAACTTCACGCGCAGGCAGCTGGACGTGTTGCAGATGTTTGAGAGCGGAGAGCTGCTTCAAATCCGCAACCAAGCGATTCTGGCGTTGGGGCACGGCCGTCTGCGCAGGGCCGGAGGCGACTACCTTGACATCGGCGGCAGCACGGGCGGTGGCTCCAGGCGCATCATCGATTCTTGGCAGCCGCCGGACTGGCGTGACTTCCTCCAAGACGATCAGGACATCTGAGTTTTGCAAGTCTCCCTGCCCGCGGTGCTTCTCAGCCTGCGGTCTGCCGCTCTCCAGCTGCGGTCTCGAGCAGTAGTGTTCGAAAGCATGCGAGTTCCTGCGGTGCTTCTCAGCCTGCAGGTTTCGCAGCTTGCGCTCTGCAGTACAAGTGCTTTTCAGCATGCGACATCCTGCGGTGCTTCTCAGCCTGCAGGGTTCGCAACGTGCGGTTTGCAATGCATTCCTTTTCAGTATGCGAGTTCCTGCGGTGTTTCTCAGGCTGCAGGGCTCCGAGGCTCTTCGCTTCGATGCCAATGTTTTCAGACGCCGTAGCTCCGTTCCGTAAACATCTTCCAAGAGCCGCTCGCAACCTTTTGCAGCTGGCGGTCTGCAGACGTAGTCTGTCTCAGCATGCGAGCTCCCGCACGCTTCGCCGGCTTTTGCTGCGCTGACAATTTTCTCACACACGTCAGCGCCGTTTGTAGGCGTCAGAAAAACATGTATACATTCACGAAGGGCTCAGTCTGTATATCGTCATATCATTACATACGCAGTCGTCGAACACATCGGTGTACATTCAGTTGATAACAGTGTTCTGATGGGTACGCTTCGTTCTACAAAACGTTGATAGCAGTGTCTCGTTTGCGGACAACTCATTGTATATCAACTCACTGATGCCGAGTTTCCTTTCACCATAAGTGAATGCATACCAGTGCATGTTGGTTGCTACAAATGTGGGTTCCTACAACCGACTTCATGATCGCTATCATCATCGCAGATTTATTTCACTCATCCTCATTACCATGACTGGTTCACGTTGGCCTGCGGTGCTTCTCAGCCTGCAGTTCCTTTCGTTACACTGTAGTTGAATCCGTTCATGGCAGTGACTCGTTTAAAGACAACTTTAGTATTGGTGGAAGTGTCGATAGCAGCGTTTCTTTTAAATTATACAAGCGTTGATAGCAGTGTCTCGTTTGTGGACAACTCATTATATATCAACTCATTCATACAGAGTTTCCTTTTCGCAGCAAGTGAATGCACAGCAGTGTATCTTCATTACTGGCCCCCACTCCATTATCACTATCATCATCAACGATTTCCTGCACGCGTGTGCGCGGCGGTCGCCAGAAGTGTATAGTTTGCAGAGACTTCTCGTATTGATAGCCATGGGTCACTTCAGACTGAAATCATTTGTGATCTTCTTTTATTGGAAGTTGAATCGGTTGATGGCAGTGCCTCGTTTAAACTCCACATTGGTATTGCTAGTAGTGTCAATGCCAGCGTTTCTTTTTAATTGTGCAAGCGTTGATAGCAGTGTCTCGTTTGTGGTTAGTTATAACAGCGTTGATAGCAGTGTCTCGTTTGCGGACACCTCATTGTACATCAACTCGCTGATACCGGGTTTCCTATCATCACCATCATCATCATCCTTAACCTCCTCGTAGCCATTTTGCTTAGAGCTGTCCTGTTCTGTACATGCCTTGCGCCGTGTGACCACGTGGCGCGGTGCTTCTCAGCCTGCGTGGTTCTTCCTGGTGCTCCTCGGTGTAGTAGCCATGGTGAAGAAATTCCTTTTGAAAACGAAAAAAGGTGTGACCAGGAGGTTTTTACCCGCGGTCGTTCCCACCATGGAGAAGAAAGACTTGGCCACCCCGAGGAGCAATGTCACAATGCCAGCACGCGGCAAGGCATCGCCCCCGCCACCCCCGGCCCCGTGCGATGGCCCGTGGGAGATTCTGCCGGATCCGCCCGCACCGACTCCTCAGCCAGGTGTCGACGTGGTCTTTGAGCAGGCTCACCTCGAAGACATCCGCCGTACACCAGGGATGGGCGGCAAGACCGCCTGCCAGTGGCAGCGCGCGCTGCGCGCCGAGTGCATTGTCAACAACTTGTCGTTCAAAGACGTAACAAACGACCCGTCCTACGACTGGAAGCAACTGCTTCGGTCTGCCGCTCCGGGTTTCGCTGAGCGCATAATCGGGCAGGGCATCGCCCAGGTTCTCTTTCGCATCATCGAGACAGAGCGCGACCCTAACTACTCCAACACGGATGGCCACGGCAGGCACTTCTTCGAGTTCCGTCGTGCAGACGGTTCAGCCATGCGCCTGCATTACCATAAGAACGGCCGACCCGATGAGCCCACCTATGTCGGTCCACCACGCGCCGTTGCTCAGCCTGCCGTGCCTGAGCCTGGCGCTGCTCAGCCTCATGTTCCTCGTGGCGGCGCTGCTCAGACTGCCGTGCCTGACGGTGGCGCTGCTCAGCCTGCCGAGACTGGCGGTGATGCCCCACTGCTCTTCACACAGGAGCACCTGCAAGAGGCAGCCTGCTCGCGCCAGATTGTGGGCCGCGACGAAGCCAGCGCCGCTCTCCAATCGCTGTTGCACTACCACCATGGCGAGACTGCCCCAGGTGCTGTTGACATCACCGATGGCTCAGCATTTGACTGGCTTCGATGGGTGGCACATATCGAAGGTGCGCGCGACGTCATCCGCAATGGCGTCCACAGGGTCTACGCTGTCCGCTGGAATCCGCACTGGGCTCCAGAGGCCGTCTTCTGCTACGGCAACAACACCTACAGCACACTGGTGCCCCGCAAATCGCGCTACACAGGCTCGTGGAGCCACGCGCGAATTGTGACTCACCGGAACGCCAATTGGGTGACCGAACCGTTGCTATCTGCGGCCCCTGTGGCAGCTACGCCGTGGCTGGTGTTGCGGGATCAAATAACCTGGGAGTGATCTCTGGCAAACGAGATGTGGTGCTTCTCAGCCTGCACTCATGTGACACGCAATGCCGTGCCCTGCAATCGCGTGGTGCTTCTCAGCCTGCACTCGCGCGGTGCTTCTCAGCCTGCGCCTCCTCGATGCTAGCCTGAGCCTCAGCCTGCACTCGCGCGGTCGCCGTGCTTCTCAGCCTGCGACCTTCCGCGGTGCTTCTCAGCCTGCAGGTTGTGCCGGCTGTCCGCTTCACACGCCGCTCCTCAGTGCGCTCCTCTTCCGTTTGCGACATGTCTTCGAAGTGTTGGTTGGGAGCCGAGAAGGACAGGGAAAAAATCAAACTAGCGCGGTCATCATCCCATCATCGTCCTCAATCATCGCATCAACATCATCAATGGTTTCGCCGAGCACTTGTCCGATGTGGCGGCGGCCATACCCACGGCCGACCCACTGATTCCTTCTCCAAGGCATCCGCCGTATTTGACTGTTACCACTACACCCACTGCAACTACACTTCACTGTTACCACTACTGCCATCCACCCACTCCAACTATACTTCACTTCGCTGTTACCACCACACCCACTACAACTACACTTCACTCGTTCACTCCCGCCAAATACAACTACTACTTCACTGTTACCACTACTACCATCAGTACTACTTTTACTGCTACTACTTCCCGCCTAGTCGTAGTAGTACTCGTACGCCTCTCCTCCTCCTTCTACTCGTACGCCTCTCCTCCTCCTTTTTCTTCTCTCATCGACGTCAGAACCCTTGCCTCCTATGACGTCCTCCGCTGGCCTGGGTGGTCTACTCAGGTCGCGGAGGGGGATAGGGGGGGGTCGTTGCCATGGCTGGTTCCCTCGAATGGACGACGGAGACGGGGGGGTGCACCGTTCCCCCTCGTTTAAACTCCACTTTGGTATTGCTAGTAGTGTCAATGCCAGCGTTTCTTTTTAATTGTGCAAGCGTTGATAGCAGTGTCTCGTTTGTGGTTAGTTATAACAGCGTTGATAGCAGTGTCTCGTTTGCGGACACCTCATTGTACATCAACTCGCTGATACCGGGTTTCCTATCATCACCATCATCATCATCCTTAACCTCCTCGTAGCAATTTTGCTTAGAGCTGTCCTGTTCTGTGCATGCCTTGCGCCGTGTGACCACGTGGCGCGGTGCTTCTCAGCCTGCGCGGTTCTTCCTGGTGCTCCTCGGTGTAGTAGCCATGGTGAAGAAATTCCTTTTGAAAACGAAAAAAGGTGTGACCAGCAGGTTTTTACCCGCGGTCGTTCCCACCATGGAGAAGAAAGACTTGGCCACCCCGAGGAGTGCTACTATGGTTTGGCATTGCTCATTCCGTCCGCCCATGTTGTATTTCGTTTTCGTTGGGTTCTGCTTTGAGACATCTCCATACTTATTTAATTGTTTCGGGAATGTTGTTCTGCGGGATTCTGGTTCATTACAGGTTTTTTGTTGTGTGTTCATTTTTCGGAAACATCGTTAATTACTTGGAAACTCCCGGGACAGCTTTCGACAGAGGGGTTGACCGAAATCATTTTGGACAACTGCTCATTATCTATTTCGGATTGCGGATTTCAGGTCGCCGCCGTGCTGCGAGGAGAACGACTAGGCGCTCCAAGTACAATCGTTCTGTGAAAGTGTCGCTGCAGTTCAATGTCATATCTTCATTGTTACTGGGCCTAAAGACAGCAAGGAACAGGTATGAGCGGTGCTTGCTCAGAGATGCCGTCGCTCGCTCCCGCATGCGGAGCTTTGCTCCGCCTTCGAACTCAGAAGTTCCATTCGCATGTGGGGCATGTGCAGCTAAGCAAACGCGTGATTGCATATGCTCGGGCATAGCATCAATGCACGGGTGTGTGAATGACAAGCTCTTGTCCGAATTCGTTTCAGGTGTTCGATCGCCAGACAACCCTGTATATCAACCATATGACCCTGACGATCAACGCAAATTACAGGAAACTCTGGAGCATGGTGCCGCGGTGCTTCTCAGCCTGCGAGGTTCGCGCAGCATGAGTGTTCTGGTACGTTCCCGCCACCTTGTGCGCATGATTTACATTGCTGCCATGACGGGCTTGGCAGCGACCGTGGATGCTGCAGCGCCATACCTTGCTCAGAACGATTTCAGAGGCCTCAGGCGCTACCTTGATACTGCGGAGGTAGTGCACCGTGGCGGCCAACATCCTGGGAAGATTTGTCGCGGCAACCTGGCAGTGCAGCTTGTTCAGTTCATGCGCGTCGCGGGGAACAAGATGGCGCGTTTGCTCTCGTCGTGCACGGCTTCCCTGCAGACTGTTCGGCGGCGACAGGTGCTTCTCAGTCTTGCCAAACTAGTCTTCCAACTCGCGAACAAGCGCGGATTCGAGGTCGATGGCTGTGGAGCATACAAATGCAAGCGAATTCTGGAAATCACCTTGCTGGCTGGGCTCAGTTCCAAACTGACATTGCCACACTTGCTGCCTGGTGACCTTTGCGCTTTGTCTGGTTCGTGGCCGGTTCCAAGCGGATCGCGCCTTGGCTTGAGAAAAATCATGCCCGGCATGACTTCGAAGATTCGGGAGCAACAGGCTTTGAAAGCGATCTCTTTGACACTCGGCTCCGGCGGTAATGGCAAGTCGGTACCTGTTTGCACTATATCTGCAATGTTGTGCTTTTGGAACGAGCATAAGAATAACGTCCTGCAGTGGGTGCAGGAGTGGGTGCCCAAGATGCGGCCGCACTAGGCAGCGAGTTCCTCAAGCCTTGTTCGTTTGCCTGCGGTGCTTCTCAGCCTGCCATGCTGCTCAGTCTGCGTGTATGCTCATGAACAGCATTCTCTCCTGTGGCCACATCTCGATCTTCCTTAAACATGCAGGTGCTGATGGGGCAGCGCCGATCCGTATTGACTTGGAAAAGGACAAAAAAGATTGGAAAGAGTGAGGACACATCAGTGCGTTTGGCAACCTAAACACAGACTGTCTGTCTGTGCTTAAGTTGCCAAGCGCAGACTGTCTGTGACATCACAAAACACTACAGTACACCACACAGCACACACATCACATCCATCCAGTCACGCACACATACAGCAACACGCTTTCTCGACTCCACAGGGGGGGTGCTTCGTGGAGGCATCACTTGTAACTTTGAAATTCTGTAATCATTGCCGTTCTGGTTCAAAGAACTTGGATTGCAGGAGTTCGAGGCAAAAGCGAGCCTTGTCCGCATCCGCTCAACCAGTCTCACCGTGCCGTGCACGGTGCTTCTCAGCCTGTGTCACTGTGCGCTCCACGGTGATCCTCCGGGTGAGCTACCATGGCTGCTGCTGCAGAACAGCCGACGTCTCCACTGGGTTTTCTCACGAAGAGCAGCGCCAAACCCAAGACTTCCTTGTCCGAGTATACAAGCCCAGGGAGATCAAGTACTCGTACAAGAGCAGGAACAATGGCCAGCTAGTCCATGCAAACCGATTCACATGCATTCTGCTTGGCACAGACTCAGAGCACTATTGTGAGGCCATCCTCAAAGGAACTCCAGCAGAAGTCCAAGCTGCTCTGAAAAAGTTCCCTCCGATGACGGCGTGGAAACTCTCCAGCGTCGGCCTGGACAGTCGGCAGCAGGACGCTTTTGTGCATACGTCTGTTCGTGTCGTGGTCGACCTCAAGCGCACAACCTGCAGTCCAGTGCTCAAAAGCTCTCCGGAGGAGACCTCCTTGGCATCGGCGCCGGCTCCAGCGACTACAGTGGCAGACATGATGAACATCAAATCGCAGCGTTGCTTCGATGTCATGGCTGTGGTTCATTCTGTTTCAGAAACCCGCACTCCCGCTGGCCACCCTCCAGTGGCAAGTGTACATCTGGTCGACGGCACACAGACGAGTAACTCCAAGACAGCGGAGGCTGTGATTGCAGTCTGGGGATCCACCAACATAGAGCTTTGTCGCTCTCACAAAGGACAACCGCTGCTGTTTCTCAACGTGGCGGGCAAATTCGACGGCAAACTGGAGCTGAACTTGTCGCAAGATCGCGTGGTGGATTCCGCATGCTCTTGTCCCAGAATGACTCAACTACACGACTTAGCAGCCACTCAAGACTTCGCGATGGACCGGGAGCAGCTGACCACCGCTCATGCGGGTACTTGGGATCCAGACCAGGCTTCGCAGATTCTCACCGGAGAAGCACTCCTCTCCTGCTGTGCCTTTTTGGCTATGGCGTCGGATGATCCGAATGCAAACTTGCCACTCTTGTTGCAGGTCAATGGGATGAGGCTTGAGGAACCGGAGCCAGCCGACTCTGTGGTGGAGAACACAGGCGAGCGCGTGTTCTTTACGACTACTGCTCGTGATTTCAGTGGCTCGTGCAAAGTCGGCGTATCCCAAGCGGCAGCCTTCGCCTTGACTGGCATTGATAGCATGCAAGAATTCAAAAAAGTTCACGACGAGAAAGCTATCTCCTTCCCTCCACTGAGCAATTGTCGCATCATACGACGCGTGCGCAATGTGGCTGCGAATGCACAGGATGACACACCTCAACGGACTTTCGTCAACACGACTGTGGTGGCCGTTTCACCGCTTCAGATATCGCACGCCCCGAATACGTCTTACAATGTCGTCTTGGAGATCCTGAAGCAGTGCCGCGAGAGCCAGGATGCAATGCTCGCGGCACAGCTCTCTGAGATACGGTCTTGTCCCTTCTACGGCATGCGCGTGCAGTACTCACCAGCGGGTGGCGGGGGTGACGCTTCTCAGCTTACCCGGAACTGCCACTTGGCAGTCGTTCTCGTTCGTACCACGCAGAAGTCTCGGTGCGTATCCACTGCGGCTGGCTTCGTCGTGTCCACACCAGGTGTCACGGACGCTTCTGACGGTGAGTCTTCCCACTCAGTGACGATTCACGGACACTGCTCAGTTGACAACTTGCTCTCGTTCAAAATGGATCCGCCCAACCGAGCGAAGCACAGAGTCTGCTTGTTGCTCATTACTGGCTGTTCAAAAGATGGCATGACGGTGCACAGCGTGACCCACATTGACGACTCCGTCGTGTCTGAGGCGCAGTACTTCATTAAAAAATTGAGAACACTGGGGATGCGCACAGAGCTTCAGCAATCAGGCGAGCATAAGCGGATGAATGAGTGGAGCACGACGCCGGAATCCGCCAAGAAGTGCCGCATTCTTGAAAGCCACCCCTCAGGAGAAAGCTTGAGGTGAGCTTTCTCCTGTCTTGTCAGCGATGCTTCTCAGCTTGCTGGACATGGCAAGCGTCTTTGTCCTGCGCCTTGCGGGATGCCAACTAGGTTTGCCTCAAACATATCGTTTGGTAGTTTCGTTGTTTATGCGGTGCTTCTCAGCCTGCACTATTTACTGTTGTGGCGTCTGGTGCAAGAGTAGTGTTTGCGGCCTGCATTCCTCCTCAGCCTGCCCTGGTTCCCTTGAGAGTGCCTGCACAGAGTTTCGGTCTGTGCTCAGGTTGCCCAACGGATTGATTCACGTTCGCCTGCGGTGCTTCTCAGCCTGCACTTCCTTTGCTACAAGCGCCTGTTCTGCAGTCGTTCAAAGTGTCTCGTTTACAGAGAATTTCCGTGTTTGAGAAAAAACATTTCTGCATGTGTTCCATTGGAATCTAAATCAGGTCATGGCCGTGCTTCATTGCAAGACAACCCCCATGTTCGTAGCAGTGTCGATATCAGACGTTCGTTCAGTTATAAAAGCGTTGATAGCAGTGTCTCGTTTTCGGACGCCTCATTGTATATCAACTCTGGCTGTGCCTCATTTCAAGACACCTCCCATGTGCGTAGCAATGTCGGTATCAGAGGTTCCTCCAGTTATAAAAGCGTTGATAGCAGTGTCTCGTTTTCGGACACCTCATTGTATATCAACTCATTGATACCGAGTTTCCTTTCAGCATACGTCAATGCATAGCAGTTTATCTTACTTACTGGAACCGCCTCCATCTTCACTATCATCACGACTGGTTCACGTTGGCCTGCGGTGCTTCTCAGCCTGCAGATCTTTTGCGACCTCATCATCGCCATTGATCATCATCACCATCAACATCACTGATTCACATCATCACCATCACCAACATCCTCCACAACGAATTTCCCTCATCACCATCATCATCATCAATGTCTCCGTAGCCATCTTGCCTAGAGCTATCCTTACAAAGGAACTTTCCAGCACCCACTGCACACAGTAATGCCGCGGCATGCTGGTAGCTCTCGGTCTGGGCGCCATGCTCCTGACGTTTCTGCACCCAACAGCGGTGCTCCTCAGCCTGCTGCAGTGAGCAGTGCCCCTCCTCAGCGTGCTGTGTTGAGCGGTTCTGTCCAAAGGATTGTTGACCTGGTGAAGCAGTTCGGTCGTATACCGAAGCAACAGAAAGGAACGTCCGAGGAAGTGCGAGCTGAAAACAAGTTGGCCAAACGTTTCTCCGACCACCGCGACAGCATTCCTAATGACGTTATGTTAGAGTTGCAAGCCCTCGAATGCGCCACGCCTTCAGAGTCAGCCGCTGTCAGCGCTGCCCTTCAGCGTTCTGCATTAAGCGGATCTCTGCAAACGCTCGTCGAGGACGTGAAGCAGTTCGGTCGTATACCGATACGAAATATCGGAACGTCTGAGGAAGCACGAGCCGAAAACACCTTGGCCAGACGTTTCTTCAGGCGCTGCGAGAGCATTCCTAATGACGTGATGTTGGAATTGCAAGAACTCGAGGGGTCACGCGCCGTCAGCGCCGAGGAGTTCCAGCGGAAGCAGAAGACCGATGAGATCCTGCAGAATGTGCGCGAATTCGGCAGCTGGCCGAAGGAGAGCGCTCAACGCCCGCTTGCAGAGCGGCAGCTGGCTTGGCACATCTGAAAAACACGGAAGGCCAAGCATTTCTCACCGGAGCAGGAGGCCGAGCTTCAAACTCCGCAGCAGGCGGATACGAAGTCCGACGGGCGCATGCAGCAGACGAAGATCGAGGAGGTCATGCAGCAGGTGCGAGACCTCGGCCGCTTTCCGAAAGAGTCCGCCGGGCGTAGTGTTGCAGAGCGGCAACTAGGCTGGCTAGTTCGGAAAGGATTGAAGGCCAAGCAGTTCTCTCCCGAGCAGGAGGCCGAGCTCCAGGCACTCCAGCAGGCGGAAAGCGATGGCAAAACAATGCTTCGCATCGCGGAGGCGGAGGAAAGGCCAAACCCCATGGAAGGGTTCGCTGAGGAGGCGGGGAACAGGATCGACCAGGATCTGCTGCTGCTGGAGAGTGGCATTCGTAACAAGGCAATCCTGCGGCGCCTGGCCACCTACAAAGAGCTTGTGTCCAGCCGCGGTGCTCCTCAGCCTGCGCAGCACAGGGAATTTGCGCAGAGGTACGCGGAGCGAGTGCGGAGAGCGTTGGCTGCTCCCGCAGGGAAGAGCTGCTACGTCCCCGGCGGCGAAGTAGAGGGGAACCAGTTGCGCGTTTTCTCTAACCGCGCAGTCATGACGGGACCGCTCGTCTGCCAGCTCTGCAACTGCGATTTCTTAATAGAAGAGGACTTTGCGCGGCATAAGCAGTGCAACCACGCCGGCGAGGCAGAATACCGCAAACGGGTGCTGTACCTGATGGCACACGCTGGCTGCAGGCCGATAGCCGCTCAAGAGAAGAGGATCATGGTGCAGAATTTTGCTTACTTCCAACAGTTCTGTCACCCTGGCAGCAAGGCCAACCGCTTCTCGGGCGGCGAGGCGGTGCCCCGAAGCGAGGCAGCCTGCGTAGTCTGTGCGCAGAAAGACTACCTGGAGCATCGCCACAAACTCAGCCTGTTTGGAGCAGTGCCGGAGGAGCGTGTCTTTGAGCACTGCGCCGACTCAGCAAGCGATCGTGATGACCTATCCGATGGCGAGGCAGATGCTCCACCCAAGCGTGCTCTGGTGAAGCACCGCGGGGTGTACTACTTGCAGTCCCCGGAGCTCGTGCAGAAGCTCCTGGACGTGGACAGGTACAGGCAGCGGTGGCCACTGATCCCGTGCGAACAGCTGCACGCGTCCAGCGTTCAGCATCCGGAGCACCCAGAGTGGCGGTGGCTGCTGCACTCCCGCCGAGTCCCTGTGGTTGCACCACCAGAAGCAACGGCGGGAACCTGCGGTGCTTCTCAGCCTGCTGCCGACAGGTCCGGCGGAGCTTCTCAGCCTGCGGACGAGAGGCCTCCGTGCGCAGGAGTGGGAGATGCCAGCGCGTTGGTGTGGGTCTGTTGGGATTGCCTCAATGACCTGTGCGCCAAGAAACCGAAGATGCCGTTAAACGCCCTGGTCAACGACAACTGGATCGGCCGGGAGCTCATGCTCGTCCGCAACGCTTCGAAAGCTACTAAGATGCTGGCGTCCCTTGGCCGATGCTGTTGGAAGCAAGTCCGCCTCGGCAAGGGCGCTCCGGATGTCCAGCAGAAAGGCATCTCGGGCAACACTATCCTCTTCGCCCAGCCCACGGCGCAAATCCCGACCATGGAGCTGCCCCCGGAGCAGGGCGCGCTTGTGGACTCTCTGAACATCGTTTTCTCGGGCGCCGCGCACAAACTCCACAAGGCGTACTGGGCAACAGTCAAGCGCGGCGAGTATATGCAGATCGTGAGGGAGCGCAAGCAGCAGTGCGCAACCTTTTCCGAGGTATCCGTCCGGGAGGATGTTGCCCCGACACGGCTGCCGGAGGACGGCGTGCCAGACCACATCCAAGCCTGTCTGCAACCAGTGGACGGTGCGGACAAAGCCCCGGTACGTCTGTTGGGGCCAGCATCCAGGGCGCCGGAAGTGGGCAGAGACGACGAGGCGGGAGACGAGTCTGACGAGTCTGACGAGGAGAAAGACGGAGAAGCAGCAGAACAGCCTGACATGGCCTACCTGCATGAAAATGTGGCAGAGTTCACAGTTGCAGTGGATCCAGTGCATGACATCGCTCCAGTCCGAATGATGCAAGCGCTGCAAGGCACGCTGGTGGCGCTGCAGGAGCAGGCAGCACGCATCGCCAAGAACGAGGTGACACCGACAGTGGCAGACAGCAGCGGTGCTCTTCAGCCTGTTGCCGACGAGGGCGGCAGGCATACGATGCGCAGCATGGTTCTCGATGTACAGAGTGCTGCTCGTTCGTTCGACGAGCGAGCGCAGGTGGTGCTGGAGAAAGCGCAAGCAGGAGCAGACGCGTGCAGGGCTGTGGGCCCGCACTCCTTATCGGTGCCTACGCAGAAACCCTTGAGTTCTTTCGACAGCAGGTCTTGGCCGGCGTGCTACACAGAGTTCTGGTTCGGGGACGGCGCGCCGAACCTCGAGCGGGAGCGGCCCATGCTGTTCGAACAGGTCTTCCCCAGGAATACTACTTATGCTACCAGTGTTGATAGAGGAGTCGATCCATTGATAGCAGTGTGTCGTTTGGACCTACATGTGTTGATAGCAGTGTCTCGTGGAGGCCTACATCCATTGATCGCAGTGTCTTGTTTGTACCTACGTGCGTTGATAGCAGTGTCTCGTTTGGACCTACATGTGTTGATAACAGTGTTTCGTTTGGATCTACACCCACTGATACCACTGTCTCGTTTGGACCTACATGTGTCGATAGCAGTATCTCGTTTGGACCTACACATGTTGATAGCAGTGTCTCGTTTGGACCTACATCCATTGAAAGCACTGTTCCGTTTGAACCTACATGTGTTGATAGCAGTGTCTCGTTTGGACTTACATGTGTTGATAGCAGTGTCTCGTTTGGACATACATCGATTGATAACAAGGTTGCGTTTGGGCAGCGTCTCCTCTGGATCTACATGTGTTGTTAGCAGTGTCTCGTTTGGACCTACATGTGTTGATAGCAGTCTCCTTTGGACCTACATCCATTGATAGCAGTGTCTTGTTTGTACCTACATGCGTTGATAGCAGTGTCTCGTTTGGACCTACACGTGTTGATAGCAGGGTTTCGTTTGGATCTACACCCACTGATCCCATGGTCTCGTTTGGACCTACATGTGTTGTTCGCAGTGGTGCGTTTTGACCTACATGTGTTGATAGCAGTGTCTCGTTTGGACCTACATCCATTGATGGCAATGTCCCGTTTGTACCTACATGCGTTGATAGCAGTGTCTCGTTTGGACCTACATATGTTGATAGCAGTGTCTCGTTTGAACCTACATCCATTGATAGCACTGTTCCGTTTGGACCTACATGCGTTGATGGCAGTGTCTCGTTTGGACCTACATGTGTAGATAGCAGTGTCGCGTTTGGATCTACACCCACTGATCCCATTGTCTCGTTTGGACCTACATGTGTTGTTCGCAGTGTTGCGTTTTGACCTACGCGCGTTGATAGCAGTGTCTCGTTTGGACCTACATCCATTGATGGCAGTGTCTTGTTTGTACCTACAAGCGTTGATAGCAGTGTCTCGTTTGGACCTACATATGTGGATAACAGTGTCTCGTTTGAACCTACATCCATTGATAGCACTGTTCCGTTTGGACCTACATGCGTTGATGGCAGTGTCTCGTTTGGACCTACATGTGTTGATAGCAGTGTCTCGTTTGGACATACATCAATTGATAGCAAGGTTGCGTTTGAACCTACATGTACATGTGTTGATAGCAGGGTCTCGTTTGGACTCACATCCATTGATAGCAGTGTCTTGTTGGTACCTACGCGCGTTGATAGCAGTGTCTCGTTTGGACCTACATGTGTTGATAGCAGTGTCTCGTTTGGACCTACATCCATTGATAGCACTGTTCCGTTTGGACCTACATGCGTTGATAGCAGTGTCTCGTTTGGACCTACATGTGTTGATAGCAGTGTCTCGTTTGGACCTACATCCATTGAACGCAAGGTTGCGTTTGGACCTACATGTCTTCATAGCAGTGTCACGTTTCTTCGTCCTTCGAGGTCGCACGGCGCCTCATCAACCTGGAGGAGCTCGAGTACTCTCTCGCGACCGACGAGGAGCCCTACGAGGCAGCCTGCCAGAGCCGCTTCAGCTCGCCAGAGATCATTGCTGTCTTCGGCGACGTGATCCGCCGGCTGCGGCTCTTGAAAGGCACTCGGGCGGCGATTGGCAGGAAAGGCTTCGGCACTGACCTCCAGATCCTGTCAGAGGCGTCGGCGGAGGATTTCATGGAGGCGCTAAACATAGCTAAGCCGGGCGACTGCATCGGCTCCGCCATTTCACGCCCGGGCATGCCTGCCAAGGTCAAGACTGCCCTCAGGACGTTGCTACTTAGCACTTCCGATGTCCCTGGCACGGAGGGGCGGAAAACCGCACTCCGCTTCGACGGGCACGGCAACAACCTCAAGTTCGGCGCGGCCAGCTTCTTCGTCACACCGAACTTCGCAGACACGTACAGCCCGTTGGTCCTCCAGCTCCACGAAGGGCCCGGAAAGCGGAGCCACTTAGACATTCGCGGGGGCGCGGTTGGCGCGGTGGCCAGAGCCGGCGGCGCTTCTCAGCCTGCTGGCCCTGACCTGCGGAGTCCAGCTCCGACCATGCCTTCTCTGGAGCGGATGCACCAGATAGTGGCAGCAGACCCGCGGGCGCAGGCCAAGTTCTTCCTGTTGATGACGGAGCTTCACTACCGCTACATCATCGGCTTAGAGCGCCTGTTTGTTGGCCGCACAACGCTAGCCCGACAGGCGGTGACAACGGAGGACGACGTGGCAGCGTCTCTGCAGCCGTGCGTGGCCCCAGGCACCACTGATGTGCAAGCGCCTTTCGAAGCACAGGGTCGGGGCTTCACGCACGGCCACGGCAAAGGCCACAGCGTCATCGGGCCTACGATGGCGTGGCTGCGGTCGGCAGTGGTCGGAGGCCTGCGCACCGCCGCTCGGGAGCTGCGAACTGCGCTTCTTTCCACCGCGGAGACCGTGCAGTACGAAGCTGCCAACGAGCCCGCACGGCAGCTGGGGCTTCCTGACGTCGCGCCAGAGCCTTTCACAGCCAGGCAGCAACGACAGAGCCGCATGGACGGAGGGGAAGAGGAGGACGGCACCCTGCGCGACGAGGTGCCTCTCGGCCCGCCAGTGGAGCAGCCGCACCTGGTGGAGGAGCGAGCGCGGGCAGCCGCAGAGAACCGGATGCCTGCAATCGGCGCTGCAGCGTACCGGGGCCTCCCGCTCACAGGAGCCTTTCAGTCTACGTTTCCAAGCTACCGCCAACGAACTAGCTTCGGGCAGCTAGGTGGCGCTCCTCAGCCTGCCATGGCAGCCAGCCATGCTAGCCTCTTCCAGACGAACGAGGATGGAGCGATTCAGGAAGTCCTCAAGCCCGATGGCTCGCCGGCTTCGGTCGAGGAGATTACCGCAGATGCGGAGGCTTGGGCGGTAGCGTTTAGCCATGACTTCTTTTGCAACATCTGCTCCAACCACGAGCACGACTGCACCGAGACGTGCGTCAAGTACGTCAAGAAGAAGCTCGAGGCCAAAGAGAGTCTGCGCTCGAACAGAACCCCGTCGTGCCGCTTCTGGTTCTTTCGCATCCAGCAGCTATGTCTAGCAGGCCGCACCAAGCGAGTGCGTCGGCGCGGCAAGCCTTTGGTCCGGACTCCGTTCATCGACTTCTCTGATGACCGCAACCAGCGGTGCCGCTGCCAGGTCAAACGCGACCAGCCGTTCAGGAGCTCCAGCAACGACGTCTCTCAAGTGACCAGCCGGTGCAACGTGGATTTCCAGTTCTTGATGTGCGCGCCTGACGAGTCTGCCGAGGCAGCAAAAGTGCTTCAGCCTGGTGGTGCTCCTCAGCCTGCCCAGGACGGGCTGCCTGCGGCCGCCCCAGCTCAGCTGGCCAAGCGCAGAAGGCTTACCAAGAAAACGGCCAGCATGAAGAACCCAGAGTCGGCAATCGCATTGCGCTCATCCAAACAACTCGGCGGCCGCAAAAAGTGGCTCTACGGTTGTGGCTCCTTGCATCCGACAGATGCATCTGTCGTGGAGAGCTTCCAAGCTGCTTTCCAGAAGGCTTTCTCCATGGACTTCTACATCACGAAGTACCAGGGCAAGATGATGGAGTCCATGACGCCGCTCTTCCAGTCTATGCTCACCGGCATGCAGCGTCTGCAGCAGCAGGAGAGGGACGAGAACGAGGAGGAAGCCCGGAAGGTGCTCAGTGAGGGCGGCGCTGATGGCGAGGACCAGACGCTGGCCAAACGGGGCCGGACGCGCGAGGATCTCGCTCGCCGCGCTCGGCGGGTCTGTATCCGCCCGGCGTCGATGGCGAACCGGTGCTTCTGGCTCTCCACGACGGAGGTGGCCGTGCATATGCTCACAGGCGGCGACTGCCTCCAGTCGCACCACAATGTGCGGCTCTTCACGAGACAACTACAGTGGGCCTGCCAGCAGTGCAAACGCTTGCTAAACCATGAAGGTTCGGGCGAGGAGACGCATAATGATCAGGTGCCAATACAAGCAGTCCGCATCCAGATCCCTGACGCCGACAACGAGGAGGAGGACGCAGCAGGTGACACCAGCGGTGCTCCTCAGCCTCCTGGAGACACTCCTGCTGGTGATGAGCAAGGTGGCGGTGCGGAGTGCGAGGACATGCACGTGTGCACCACCAGCACGAACACGGCCGACGACTACGCCCACAGAGGCCCTCGCCTGCAGACCATGCCGTACTACGTCTACAGGATGTACGTCCGGCGAGTCCTGAAGCCGAGCCGGGTCAAAGCTTCTGGACCGCGATTCTTCGCCTTCGAGAGCCACTACGTCTTGGCTCCGCGGTACATGCAGGAGGTCCGGTTGACACGGAGTGACGTCCCCACCATCGATGGCTTCCAGTGCCCGACATGGGCACAGGACACCGAGCAGAACTCGCTCTTCAAGGCCCTCCTCTTCACGCCTTGGGCGTGCGAGTGTCCCCTCTCTTGTGGCTGCGTTACTCAGTACAGCCATATGCTGAGGAACTGCGACTGCCCCGCCGTGCGCCCATACTCGTTCGAGCGGGCGTGGCGGCTTCGGTGCGCGGAGATCCACGTGTTGGCAGCGCGCGCAGACTCCAGGAGCCGCCTGGCCCGCAAGAGGCTCGTGCTCGCGGACACGACCCTCTTCTCCGAGCTGAAAGAGCCCCGGGCGAACCTCGAGGAGGGCGAGCTGGTGCTCCTCAGCCTAGCGCACTTCGCAAGGTCCCAGCTGGCGCGGCGCATGCCAGCGGAGGCGGCACGGCGCATCCTTGCCTTCAGTGACCACCACTGCCGGTGGCACGAGGAACAGTGCACCCTGGCGGAGTTCTGCGCGACCGTGGCGCGAGACGTGCTGGCGCACGTGGACCTCGCGGCGGAGGCGCGGGTTAAGCCTCGGCCAGCAACGACTGCACACCTCGAGGCGGATGAAGACTCCGCGAGCGATGCCGAAGGGCTCAAGGGGCGAGTCCCGCTGGAGCTCGTTGACGTGGGTGGAGGCGGCGGCAGCGACGTAGAGGAGGACGTGGAGGACGCCGAGATTACCGAGATCTCCCGGTTTCCGCTGCGGGACCACGTCAGAGCAACCGAGCTGGCCCTACAGCAAGACCAACTGCAGCGCTTGGACCAGAAGGGCCGCCTCAGCTACGCCGATAAGCAGTTGAAGAATCTCGACCGAGCGTACAGCGGCATGCTGCAGCCAAGCTTTGCACTGCCAGCCAGCAGCGGCGCGCGGGAACATCAGGGCACGCGGCTGGACGAGACCTTTTCTGACATGCTCGCCCTACAGCGGCAAAGCATTGCGCTCCAAAAGAAGCAAGCGAGCCCGGATGGAGAGATCTTGCCCGATGCTGCGGACGACTGGCTCCCCAGCGGTGCTCCTCAGCCTGCTGCCGAGGACGCCCAACCAGAACTCGTTCCGCAGCTCTTGGCCATGCAGGGCCCGGCGGCTGTTGCGTGGAAGCTCGTCACTGATGCCCACTGCACGGAGGAGCAGATTGACGCGGTGGCGTTGTTTGCGTTGTCTCTGCAGAAACGTTTTGACGGCAGACCAGACAAGACAACGCATCTCCTCCCCGTGGCGTCCGCGACAGGCAACCACAGAGCGATCTGGCTCGGTGGAGGCGGTGTCGGCAAGACGCGCACCCTCTCCAAAGTGGTGGAGCCGATGGCCATCACTTACTTCGGCGAGCAGGGGTACCTCGGCAAAGCGCAGTCCAACCACGCCGCACACAACCTCGGCCCGCGCGGCAGGACCATGCATTCCTCCAATGGCCTGCTCATGTCGGATTCCATGCAGACAGCCAGGCTGCGCTTGACGCCACAGACGCAGAAAAAGCTGGATCGCCTCACAGGCACACTCGGCGTCGACGTGATCGATGAGCTGGGTGCTGTGCCGGGGCCTTTGCTGCATGCAGATGCACTGCGCACGACCTACGGCAGGGCGTTGCGCTACAACCTGGACCCCACGAAGTACATGCGCCCGCAGGAGACGTGGGGACGCATGCCTGTGAAGATCTTGTGCGGGGACTTCTACCAGTTGCCGCCAGTCCCCGCCACCGCTTCCCTGCTGGCGCCTCACGCGGGCCAATCCTACGAACGCCAACAGGGTAGGAAGTTGCTCGCCGACATCGAGTACGTCATCGATTTCGTGCAGATGCAGCGCTTTACAGACCCATTGCAACTCGAGGTTCTCCACGCCATGAGAACTCCAGGCGGGAAAAAGATCTCTGACGAGAGCTGGCGGGCGATCGTCAAAACAGAGGTCGTTAGCTCTAGCGGTGCTGCTCAGCCTGCTGCCAGCAGCAGCGAAGCCGCTCAGCCACCTCAGTGGGACCCTCGGTTGCGCGCAGCACGAGGCTGGTACGAGTCGGCCTATGAGTGGCGCATCGTCTCTTACGCCATGCATGCACAGGCCAAGCTTGATGCGCACGATGCTGGCCAGCTGCTCTTTTACGTCCCAGCAATCGACAGACCAGCTGCGCGCCTCGCGAAGCCTGATTTCGACGAGATGCGCGCGGAGCCCAACATCGGCGCTACCGCAAAAATGCCGGGGCTGCTGCCGCTCTTCGTTGGCATGGAGGTCATCCTGACAGAATCCGTCTTGCCGCCGAAGTATGTCCGTGGCGCGCCAGGCAAAGTGGTAGGCATAGAGCTGCACGTTCTGGAGCCTCCGGTGGAGGGCCGCCCGTCCATTGTCTCGGACGGTGTGGTCGTACTCTACTACATGCCAAAGGCCGTCTATGTCAAGATCGATGACAGCGATGAACTTTTCTTGAAGGCCGCGCCGGTGACAGCTGGCAGTGCTTCTCAGCCTGCCGGCCCCGACCTGCGCGGAGTGCTCGCGATCACCCCGCAGGCGCGCCCCTGGAAGTTCAAAGCGAAGACAGGTGGCCCGGCCATCGCGGTGTCCAGGACGCAGTTGACCGTGCTGCCCAAAAAGCAGGGGACTCTGCATGGCGTCCAGGGCAAGACGACGGACCCAGGCTTCATCGTGCACTGGACGTTTCCGCCAGGACTCAAGAAGGAGTCCATTTGGCTTGCCTACTACGTCAGCCTGTCGCGCCCCAGAAGCTTCAACCAACTCTTGAGCCACGGCTTGCCTGACCGGAGCATCATCGAATCCGGCCCCCCGGAACAGATCGCCAAGGCCTTCGCCGAGCTCTTCACGGACAAGATTGCCGCGACGAAGATCGCTTGCGCGAAGGCCCGACAGCAACTGGGATGGCCTGCGCGAGCTTGAGGAGCCATGAGATGCAGGTTGCGTTGTGGCGGTGCTGTTCAGTCTGTCCGTCTGCATTCGCGTGGTGCTTCTCAGCCTGCATGCGCGTGGTGCTTCTCAGCCTGCGCTCGTGTGCAGCTGTGCGCGGTGAGCCTGCACGTGTCGCGGAATGCTTTTCAGCCTGCGCGTGTCTGCAATGCTTTTCAGCCTGCACGCTTTGCAGCTTCTCCGCTTCGCACGCCGCTCCTCAGCGCGGTCCTCTGAAAAAAGGACAGTCATCATCTCATCGTCGCACTCATCATCGCACTCATCATCATCATTCATTGCCAGCGTTGATAGCAGTGTCTCCTTTTTACACGACTGCCACCATTCATAGCAGTGTCTCGTTTTGACACATTTCCAGCGTTGATAGCAGTGTCTCCTTTTTACAGGACTCCGAACTACAACTACTACTTCACTGTTACCACTGTTTCATCTTTCCTGCTCTTATTGCTAATACTACTGCGAGTGTTACTGCTGCTGCATGCCTCCAGCTATGCTACTACATATCGATGTTAGGTTGCTTTGCCGGGATAATTTAAGCCCCAAAGGCCGTCCTACCTGCTTGGCACGGGTATTGACTCCCTTCCCCTCGCTCTTGTCCTATCTCAG
This sequence comes from Prorocentrum cordatum, assembly GCA_963575745.1. Taxonomy (NCBI): domain Eukaryota; class Dinophyceae; order Prorocentrales; family Prorocentraceae; genus Prorocentrum; species Prorocentrum cordatum. The sequence continues at coordinate 451,323 of CAUYUJ010007635.1, forward strand.
CCTCGGAGAGTCGCGGAGCTTTCTTTGAGCGCGTTTCTTGTTTTGGAGGGGGCGGTCGGGTCGCGTTGCGTTTCCCGCGTTTGGGCTGCCAGCTTTCCAGAACCCCGCGTTTTCCTTGCGTGGACCGCTCGTTGTTCACGCGTTGCCGCCCGTCCATGTGCCCTGGCGTCAAGAACTTATTACGCCGCAGCTCTCTGTTGGGAGCTTTGGTCTTATCAGCTCGATTACGTCACCGCTCGCTCTTGGGAGCCGCGGTGCTAAGAGCCTTTGGGAGTATTATGGGCCTCTTGGGGGGCTCTTGGGGGGCCTCTTGGGTGCCCCTTGGGGACTTTTTGTGGCTTCTCGGGTGCCTCTGGGGGCCTCCTGGGAGCTTCTGGGTGGCGGGGGTGAAGGGACCAGGCTGCCTTTGGCCGTCTTTGGGCTCTCCTGGGGGCCTCTTGGGGCCTTCTTGGGGCCGTCCTGGGGCCGTCTTGGCGCCTCTTGGGCCGTTTTGAAGCCGTCTTGGGTCGTTCTGGTAGCCTCTTGGGGGCCCGGTGGGCCTTCTTGGGGCGCTCTTAGGGGCCTCTTGGACAGTCTTGGGCGCCTCTTGGCCCGTCTTGGCGCCCTCTTGGGCTATGTTGGGTGCCTTTTGGAAACATCTTGGCCGTCTTGGGGCGGTCTTGGGGGCCTCTTGGACCGTCTTCAACGCCATGAAAGGCGAAAAGCCGTACGTGCTAGAAATGCACGTTTCCCTTAAGAAAATCAATGATTTTGGACGCTTGGGGCCCTCTTGGGACGCCTCGTGGGCGCCTCCTGGGGCGTCGTGGAGGCCTCTTGGGACGTCTTCGGGCCGCCTTGGGCGGTCTTGGGCTCTCTTGGAGCGCTCTTGGGCCGTCTTGGGCGCTTCTTGGGCCATCTTGGGCCGTCTTGGGCGCCGTTTTGGCCGCTTCTTGGGCTGTCTTAGGCGCCTAAGACGGCCCAAGAAGCGCCCAAGAAGAGTTCTCCGATGATGTCTCGAGCGAAACGCTGTTTTTAAGCCCCGAAGGCCGTCCTACTCGATAAAAAACGAAGCGGGAGGGCAATTAGACCTGCTTGGCACGGGGACGGAAAGCGCACTTACTTTCAGAGCGCACGAGATCGCTGGCTCCTCCGCTCTTACACCTCTTGTTGACTCCCTTCCCCTCGCTCTTGTACTATCTCAGCCCCGGAGAGTCGCGGAGCTTTCTTTGAGCGCGTTTCTTGTTTTGGAGGGGGCGGTCGGGTCGCGTTGCGTTTTCCGCGTTTGGGTTGCCAGCCTTCCAGAACCCCGCGTTTTCCTTGCGTGGACCGCTCGTTGTTCACGCGTTGCCGCCCGTCCGTGCCCTGGCGTCAAGAACATATTACGTCGCAGCTCTCGGTTGGGAGCTTTGGTCTTATCAGCTCGATTACGTCACCGCTCGCTCTTGGGAGCCGCGGTGCTAAGAGCCTTTGGGAGTATTATGGGCCTCTTGGGGGGCTCTTGGGGAGCCTCTTGGGTGCCTCTTGGGGACCTTTTGGGGCTTTTCGGGGGCCTCTGGGGGCATCCTGGGAGCTTCTGGGCTGCGGGGGTGAAGGGACTAGGCTGCCTTTGGCCGTCTGTGGGCTCTCTTGGGGGGCCCCTCGGGGCCTTCTTGGGGCCGTCCTGGGGCCGTCTTGGGCAGTCTTGGCGCCTCTTGGGCCGTCTTGGCGCCCCCTTGGGCAGTTTGTGGGCCCTCGTGGGGGCCTCGTGGGCCTTCTTGGGGCGCTCTTAGGGGCCTCTTGGGCAGTCTTGGGCGTCTCTTGGCCCGTCTGGGCGCCCTCTTGGGCTATTTTGGGGGCCTCTTGGGAACATCTTGGGCCGTCTTGGGGCGGTCTTGGGGGCCTCTTGGACCGTCTTCAACGCCATGAAAGGCGAAAAGCAGTATATGCTAAAAATGCACGTGCCACTTCAGAAAATCAATAATTTTGCCCTCGTGGTGCCCTCTTGGGACGCCTCGTGGGCGCCTCCTGGGGCGTCGTGGAGGCCTCTTGGGACGTCTTCGGGCCGCCTTGGGCGGTCTTGGGCTCTCTTGAAGCGCTCTTGGGCCGTCTTGGGCGCTTCTTGGGCCATCTTGGGCCGTCTTGGGCGCCGTCTTGGCCGCTCCTTGGGCTGTCTTAGGCGCCTAAGACGGCCCAAGAAGCGCCCAAGACTCGTTCTCCGATGATGTCTCGAGCGAAACGCTGTTTTTAAGCACCGAAGGCCGTCCTACTCGATAAAAAAACGGGAGGGCAATTTGTGGCCGTCCTGGGGCCGTCTTGGGCCGTCTTGGCGCCCTCTTGGGCCGTGTTGGGGCCTTCTTGGGGGCCTCTTGGGCATTCTTGGGGCGCTCTTGGGGACCTCTTGGACAATCTTGGACGCCGTTTGGCCCGTCTTGGCGCCCTCTTGGGCGATTGTGGGGGCCTCTTGGAAACATTTCGGACCGTCTTGGGGCGGTCTTGGGGGCCTCTTGGACCGTCTTCAACGCCATGAAAGGCGAAAAGCCGTATATGCTAAAAAAAAAAAAAAACACGTTTTCCATCAAAAAAATCAATGACTTTGGCCTCGTGGGGCCCTCTTGGGACGCCTCGTGGGCGCCTCCTGGGGCGTCGTAGAGTCCGCTTGGGACGCCTTGGAGCCGCCTTGGGCGGTCTTGGGCTCTCTTGGAGCGCTATTGGGCCGTCTTGGGCGCTTCTTGGGCAGTCTTGGGCGCCGTCTTGGGCGCTTCATGGGCTGTCTTAGGCGCCTAAGACGGCCCAAGAGGCGCCCAAAAAGCGTTCTCCGATGATGCCTCGAGCGAAACGCTAATGTTAAGCCCCGAAGGCCGTCCTACACGATAAAAAAACGAAGCGGGAGGGCAATTAGACCTGCTTGGTACGGGGACGGAAAGCGCACTTACTTTCAGAGCTCACGGTATCGCTGGCTCGTCCGCTCTTACACCTCTTATTGACTCCCTTCCCCTCGCTCTTGTCCTATCTCAGCCTCGGAGAGTCGCGGAGCTTTCTTTGAGCGCGTTTCTTGTTTTGGAGGGGGCGGTCGGGTCGCGTTGCGTTTTCCGCGTTTGGGCTGCCAGCTTTCCAGAACCCCGCGTTGTCCTTGCGTGGGCCGCTCGTTGTCCACGCGTTGCCGCCCGTCCCTGTGCCCTGGCTGCAAGAACTTATTACGCCGCAGCTCTCTGTTGGGAGCTTTGGTCTTATCAGCTCGATTACGTCACCGCTCGCTCTTGGGAGCCGCGGTGCTGAGAGCCTTTGGGAGTATGTTGGGCCTCTTGGAGGGCTCTTGGGGGGCCTCTTGGGGACCTCTTGGGGCTTTTCGGGTGCCTCTGGGGGCCTCCTGGGGGCTTCTGGGCTGCGGGGGTGCAGGGACCAGGCTGCCGTTGGCCGTCTGTGGGCTCTCTTGGGGGGCCTCTCGGGGCCTTTCCTGGGGCCTTCTTGGGGCCGTCCTGGGGCCGTCTTGGCGCCTCTTGGGCCGTCTTGGAGCCCTCTTGGGCCGTTTTGAAGCCGTCTTGGGGCCTCTTGGGCATTCTTGGGGCGCTCTCGGGGACCTCTTGGACAATCTTGGACGCCCCTTGGCCCGTCTGGGCGCCCTCTTGGGCTATGTTGGGGGCCTCTTGGCAACATCTTGGGCAATCTTGGGGCGGTCTTGGGGGCCTCTTGGACCGTCTTCAACGCCATGAAAGGCGAAAAGCCGTATATGCTAACGTTTTCCTTAAGAAAATCAATGAGTTTGGCCTCTTGGGGCCCTTGGGACGCCTCGTGGGCGCCTCCTGGGGCGTCGTGGGGGCCTCTTGGGACGTCTTGGGGCCGTCTTGGGCGGTCTTGGGCTCTCTTGGGGGGCCGTCTTGGGCAGTCTTGGCGCCTCTTGGGCCGTCTTGGCGCCCTCTTGGGCCGTCTTGGGGCCGCTTCTTGGGTGCCTCTTGGGCCTTCTTGGGGCGCTCTCGGGTGCCTCTTGGACACTCTTGGGCGCCTCTTGGCCTGTCTGGGCGCCCTCTTGGGCTATGTTGGGGGCCTCTTGGCAACATCTTGGGCAGTCTTGGGGCGGTATTGGGGGCCTCTTGGACCGTCTTCGACGCCATGAAAGGCGAAAAACCGTATATGGTAGAAACGTACGTTTTCCTTCCGAAAATCAATAAGTTTGGCTTCGTGGGGCCCTCTTGGGACGCCTCGTGGCCGCCTCCTGGGGCGTCGTGGAGGCCTCTTGGGACGTCTTGGGGCCGCCTTGGGCGGTCCTGGGCTCTCTGGGAGCGCTCTTGGACAGTCTTGGGCGCTTCTTGGGCCGTCTTGGGCCGTCTTGGGCGCCGTCTTGGGCGCTTCTTGGGCTGTCTTAGGCGCCTAAGACGGCCCAAGAAGCGCCCAAGAAGCGTTCTCCGAGGATGCCTCGAGCGAAACGCTGTTTTTAAGCCCCGAAGGCCGTCCTACCCGATAAAAAAAGCGGGAGGGCAATTAGATCTCGGGCGTCGCGATGCCAACCCCCTCGAACTCCCCCATGTCCAATTTCTTCCGACTAACGGACCGCACGCTAACGCGCGCTTTCCGTCACCTGCTTGGCACGGGGACGGAAAGCGCACTTACTTTCAGAGCGCACGAGATCGCTGGCTCGTCCGCTCTTACACCTCTTATTGACTCCCTTCCCCTCGCTCTTGTCCTATCTCAGCCTCGGAGAGTCGCGGAGCTTTCTTTGAGCGCGTTTCTTGTTTTGGAGGGGGCGGTCGGGTCGCGTTGCGTTTTCCGCGTTTGGGCTGCCAGCTTTCCAGAACCCCGCGTTGTCCTTGCGTGGACCGCTCGTTGTCCACGCGTTGCCGCCCGTCCCTGTGCCCTGGCTGCAAGAACTTATGACGCCGCAGCTCTCTGTTGGGAGCTTTGGTCTTATCAGCTCGATTACGTCACCGCTCGCTCTTGGGAGCCGCGGTGCTGAGAGCCTTTGGGGGTATTTGGGGCCACGGTGCCCGGCACCCCCCGGTGGCTTTCGGTGGGCCACGGCGCTTGCTGAGCGGGCGGGTTGGCGTGGCCAGTGGTCTGCTGCTCCCCCCATGACGGCGACTGGAAGGAGGGAAGGGGGTTGTTTTCTGCTCTGGCGCCCCGGGCTTGGCAAGGGGACCCTTGGCGACAAGAATTGCGACTCGCTGTCCTGGCGTTCGGTGGGGAGGAATTTTGACGTGATGCGGGTTTCGGTTGCCTGGGGGCCCCACCCTGCGGATGACGATTGGTTGGCGTCTCTCGTCGCCGCGGCTGGACGTGTCTCGGGAATTCCTGCGGTGATTGTGGGGGACTTGAATTGGCGCCCCGTCTACGATAGCGTGATGCCTCTGGACTGGGCGGCGGCGCGGGTCATCCCCACCACCATTGAAGGGAAAACTGCTCCGACGAGGTGCCTGGCCAGGGGGGCGTCGGTCGAACCGGCCTTCACCGTCCCTGTGAGAGGGGTGCCCCACCATGCTGCCGTGGCTTATGATGTGCGCATTGCAGGAAGAGTCGGCCCCCTGTCTCCTCAGACGCGCCCTGCCCGAACCGCTCTCTACGGTTGGGCCCCCCCCCTGCGACGGACCAGGCTCGGCAGTTACGGCTTGTGGCGGAAGCTACGCAGGACGACCGGCTCCTCCCACCCAGGGAGGCGATTGAACGATGGCATGTGCGTGCCGAGGCTTTGATGCGGGAAGCTTGTCGCCTGGGGCTCGCGGAAATCGTTCGCGGTCGGGAGCGCGACAAGGGCTCGTTGCCAGAGTAGCGGCCCGTCGCGCCGACGGCGTCGAGGAGGGGGCCAGAAACGATGCGATACCGCAGGTTATGCCGCTTGCAGCGGGTCTTGGAGGAGTCGTGGAAGTCGGCGGAAGCTAACGGCGAGGGGGGGCCCCCCGGCCAAGCCCCGACCCCAGGGGCCCTTCTCAAGAGATGGGTGCCTGCGTTCCGAAGCGGCCTCCTCCCTGCGATCCCCTCGTGCCTCGGGGGCGCCGCGGACATTCTCCGCGCCGCTATCACGGCTGAGGAGGGGATAATGAAAAAGGCTGCTGTTCAAGCTTGGAAGGGCCGTTTTAAACGGTGGGGTCCCGACGCTGCCAAGGCGGCTGCCCAGCGGGTTCAGCCACCTAACTTTTTCGGCGACGGACATGCGCACGGAATGGGCGCGGCACTGGTGCCCAGGCGTCGCCCCTGCCACTCCGAGGGGCCCGGGTCCCGGGCTGGGGAGGGAGGCGGCGGAAACGGGCGACCCCCTCGTCTTTGCGCAGGAGTGGACCGAGCTGGCGAACGCCGCCTCCTGGGCGTGCCCAGGCAGACCAGTCTGGCGAACAGCCAGGAGGGCTGGCCGACTGCGCGGCCTTCGGCGCTGGCGGCATCCAGCCTGGGAGGGATACCCCGCCTCGGCGCGGCGACGTGGGCTCTGCTCGGGGCGATCCGCCTGGGGGCGCGCGCCGCTAGGAGAGCGAGCGCGTTTTCCCTGAAAGTGTGTTCGCCTTCCGGGTGGCGGGTATCCCCAAACGGGGGTCCTCGGACAGCCGCCCGGTTTGCGTGGCCAGCGTCTGGTACAGAGCTTGGCACGCCACGCTGTTGCGGTGTCTCCCGCCTGGGCCGGCCGAAGCCTACGGCGAGGCGGGCGTGGTCGCGTCGGTGGCCTCCTGGTTGTCGGCGGAGGGGCAATATGGGGCGGAAGTTGATTTGATGAAAGCCTTCGATAGGGTCCCCCACGAGGTTGCCAGAAAAGCCTTGGAGCGCGCGGGGGTGCCCCCTCCCGTGGTGTGTTCTCTCGTCGCTGGCTGGACTGCGCCTCGTTTTTGCGCCGTGGCCGGGGAGATGGCCGACCCCCTCTTCCCCACGAGGGGGATACCCGCGGGTGACCCGGCTTGCTGCCGTGTGCTCTCTTTAGTGTTGGCGCCGTGGCACGGGCTGGTGGGCTCATGCGGGGCTGGACACTGGAGCTACGTAGACGACCGGTCACTGAAGACGAGCACGTTGGGGGACCTCCAGTCCCAGCTGCAGGTCACCCAGGAGTTCGACGCCGCGGTCGGCTTGACGGAGAACGGCGGCAAGCGGCAAATGTGGGCGGGGTCTGGCGCCGCCGAGCACCTGGGCATAATCGCTCAGCCAGCGGCCGGCCTCCGACCGCACTTGCCCCCGCCGAGGGACGGTTGGGATCCCGTGGTGGACACGGCCCGGCGCGCTCGGTGCGTCCCAGGCGGAGCCGAGTTGCGGGAGCAGGTCGTGAAGTGGGCGCTGAATGAGTACATGTGGGCGGCCCCCTTCGTGGAGCATCCGCCAGCGGCCCTGGCGAGGGAGTGCATGAAAGCCATATCGGCGCAGAAATCGACATGGTGGTGCGCCCGCCGCTTCTGGGCGGACAAGATCATGACCCACCCCAGCCTGGCGTTGTCGTGCCGGGCGTTGCAGGCGGCACGCGGCCTCCCGTGGTCGAGCATGCTCGAGGTGGCTCTGGACACCCATTGTTGCAAGCTGGGGCTGCGCATGGCGGACTTGCCCGGCCCCCTCCCGGAGGGCATCTGGGTGGTTCCAGGGGTTGGCCTGGACCGCCGTGCCCGGGTGGCGGCGGAAGGTGGCGGGGGTGCGCCACCTTGGAGGTGCGTCCGACGCGTCGAGCCCCCGGGGCCAGCATGTCCTTCGCGTCTGCGCGCGGGCCTCCCTGCTGCTGGAGCGCAGGGCTGGGGCGCGGCACGACGAGGAAATGCTGGGCGCGGTGGACATCGAAGCTTCGAGCCACCCGGACTGGTCTAGCTGGCGTCGCCGGCTTCCTCCGCGGAAGCGCTTCTGCCTTTCCGTGTGGCGGGCCGGGGCCGCGTGGACGCCGACCCGCCGTTGGTCTGGGCAGGGTCGATTAACGGCGTGTCCTTGGTGCGGGTTTGACAGGGCTTCTGCTCGCCATTTCTGGGCGGACTGCCCGAGGTTTCTCCAAGCCAGAAGGGTGTTGGAGGAGGGGCCGCTGGCAGTCCCCCAGGGGTGGTGGGGAGCTCAGCCTCGGGTGACGGCCAAGTCTGCTTGGGTTACTTATCACGCGGACCCGAGCCCACGCCGGCGGGCCCAGTTGCAGCTCGCCGCGGCGCAGCTGGCCCTGCAGGTCATGGAGGCTTTGCAAGGCAGCGGAACGGGGGGCCCCAGCGCTCCGAGGCGGTGGCGGTTGGAAGTGGTCGCGCATGGTCGCGCACGAAGCGGCGGATTCCTCTCAGCGGTCGCTGGCGGAAGATTTCCCGCGGGGCGTCGCGGAAGTCGGGCCGGCGGCGGCCGGCGGTGCCAGAGCGTCTTCGGAAGGAGCGTGTCCGTCTTCCCCTCCTCCCCCTGGCTCCCTGGCCGGCGGGGCGCGGGGTCCCTGGTCGGCCGCGTTGGCGTCCTGGCGCGGTGTCCCGACGGTGTCTCGTTACGGGGGGGCCCTGGCCCCCCCGCGCAGGGTGAGCGTTGATGGCCCTCAGGCTGACGGCGCGGCGCTGCAGTCCGCGGCCAACGTCGCGACGGCAGCTGCGGCGGGCGGCCCTTTCCTCCCCCCTCCCCTCGGCGGCGGCGGCGGAGGCGGCGGCCCCGTCGGCGCCCCTCCTTCCTGGGGGGGGGCGGATGGGTGGACTGAAGCTTTGGTAAGGCGCCGGCAGGCAGAACCATATCTGCCACGGCGGCCTCCGAGCAGGCTGACCCCGAGCGCCCCGGCCAAAGGCCAGGGAGCATGCGGCAAGGCCACGGGGGCCTCTTGGGGCCTCCTGGGGGCTTCTGGGTGGCGGGGGTGAAGGGACTAGGCTGCCTTTGGCCGTCTTTGGGCTCTCTTGGGGGCCTCTTGAAGTCTTGGGGCCTTCTTGGGGCCGTCCTGGGGCCGTCTTGGGCCGTCTTGGCGCCTCTTGGGCCGTCTTGGCGCCCTCTTGGGCCGTTTTTGTGCCCTCTTGGGGGCCTCTTGGGCCTTCTTGGGGCGCTCTTCGGGGCCTCTTGGACTGTCTTGGGCGCCTTTTGGCCCGTCTTGGCGCCCTCTTGGGCTATTTGTGGGGCCTCTTGGGAGCATCTTGGGCCGTCTTGGGGCGGTCTTTGGGGCCTCTTGGACCGTCTTCGACGCCATGAAAGGCGAAAAGCCGTATATTGTAGAAATGTACGTTTTCCTTAAGGAAATCAATGATTTTGGCCTCGTGGGGCCCTCTTGGGACGCCTCGTGGGCGCCTCCTGGGGCGTCGTGGAGTCCTCTTGGGACGTCTTGGGGCCGCCTTGGGCGCTCTTGGGCTCTCTTAGGGCGCTCTTGGGCCGTCTTGGGCGCTTCTTGGGCCGTCTTGGGCGCCGTCTTGGGCGCTTCTTGGGCTGTCTTAGGCGCCTAAGACGGCCCAAGAAGCGCCCAAGAAGCTTTCTCCGATGATGTCTCGAGCGAAACGCTGTTTTTAAGCCCCGAAGGCCGTCCTACTCGATAAAACACGAAGCGGTTGGGGCCTTCTTGGGGCCGTCCTGGGGCCGTCTTGGGCCGTCTTGGCGCCTCTTGGGCCGTCTTGGCGCCCTCTTGGGCAGTCTTGGGGCCTTCTTGGGGGTCTCTTGGGCCTTCTTGGGGCGCTCTTGGGGGGCTCTTGGACAATCTTGGACGCCTCTTGGCCCGCCTGGGCGCCCTCTTGGACTATTTTGGGGGCCTCTTGGCAACATCTTGGGCCGTCTTGGGGCGGTCTTGGGGGCCTCTAGGACCGTCTTCAACGCCATGAAAGGCGAAAAGCCGTATATGCTAAAAATGCACGCTTTCCATCAGAAAATCAATGATGTTGGCCTCGTGGGGCCCTCTTGGGACGCCTCGTGGGCGCCTCCTGGGGCGTCGTGGAGGCCTCTTGGGACGTCTTGGGGCCGCCTTGGGCGCTCTTGGGCTCTCTTGGAGCGCTCTTGGGCCGTCTTGGGCGCTTCTTGGGCCGTCTTGGGCCGTCTTGGGCGCCGTCTTGGCCGCTTCTTGGGCTGTCTTAGGCGCCTAAGACGGCCCAAGAAGCGCCCAAGAAGCGTTTTCAGATGATGTCTTGAGCGAAACGCTAATTTTGAGCCCCGAAGGCCGTCCTACTCGATAGAAAACAAGGCCGGAAGGCAATTAGATCTCGGGCGTCGCGATGCCAACCCCCTCGAACTCCCCCAAGTCAAATTTCTTCCGACTATCGGACCGTACGCTAACGCGCGCTTTCCGTCATCTCGGGCGTCGCGATGCCAACCCCCTCGAACTCCCCCAAGTCCAATTTCTTCCGACTGACGGACCGCACGCTAACGCGCGCTTTCCGTCATCTGGGCCTCGCGATGCCACCCCCCTCGAACTCCCCCAAGTCCAATTTCTTCCGACTAACGGACCGCACGCTAACGCGCGCTTTCCGTCATTCGATTAATAACGAGGCGGAGCGGCCATTAGACCAACACACGTCCGGGTCCGCCCCCCGCCTGCAACCCCCCCAATAAGGGCTTCGCCCCAACTCAACGGAACTTACTCGTACCTCGCTCTTTCTGTCACCTGGGCCCGGCACAGAAACGGAAAGAGCGCTTCAGAAACAGAAACCGAAATTACTCACACCACCGTTCGTACCGGGAGTCTCCCCGCGCTCTTGGGAGCCTTGGTGTTCAGAGATTGTTGCGTTGCCGCCCGTTCCTGAGCCTTGGCTGGGCCTTGGTGACAGGAACTTGTTACGTCATCGCTCCCTGCTGGGAGCCTTGGTCTTATCAGCTTGTTTACGTCACCGTTCGCTCTTGGGATCCTTGGTGTGAAGAGCTTTTTGCGTTACCGATCGCTCTTTATTTGGCTTCTCTGGGCTTTCTTGGGAGTCCGATCGCGGCCCTTTTCGAGCCCCTTTGGGGGCCTCTTGGGGGCCTCTTGGAGGCCTCTTGGGGCTTTTTGGGGGGCTCTTGGGGCCTCCTGTCTTGGGGCGAAAGGCTAGACTTTTCGGTTCGTGGTACCCCTCTTGGGGCCGTCTTGGGGCCCTCTTGGGCCGTCTTGGGCGCCTCTTGGGTCGTCTTGGAGCCCTCTTGGGTCCTTTTGGGAGCCTCTTGGGAGCCTCTTGGGCCGTCTTGGGGCGGTCTTGGGGGCCTCTTGGACCGACTTCAACGTAGTGAAATGCGAAAAGCAGTGTTTGCTAAACATGTACCTCTTCCCATAGGAAATCAATGATTTTGGCCTCTTGGTGGCCTCTTGGGGGCCTCTTGGGGCTTCTTGGGGGGCTCTTGGGGCCTCCTGGGAGCATCTTGGGGCGAAAGGCTAGACTTTTCGGTTCGTGGTCCCCCCCTTGGGGCCGTCTTGGGCGCCTCTTGGGCTGTCTTGGGGCCCTCTTGGGCCGTTCTGGGGGCCTCTTGGGAGCCTCTTGGGCCGTCTGGGGGCGCTCTTGGGGGCCTCTTGGGCCGTCGTCAACGCCGTGAAAGCAGAAAAACCGCATATGCTAAACATGTACGTTTCCCTATGCGAAATCGATGATTTGGGCCTCTTGGGGGCCTGTGGGGGCGCCTCTTGGGCGCCTCTTGAGGCGTCTTGGAGGCTTCTTGGGACGATCTTTAGGGCCTCTTGGGCCGTCTAGGGCCCTTCTGGGACGTAAGCGGGGAGAAGCCGAAAAACATGCAAAAACCCAAAAGAAAACCCGAACACGGCCATTAAACCTGGGCCGGCACGGAAACGGAAAGAGCACTTCAACAACTTGACCGAAATTACTCACACCACCGTTCGTACTGGGAGCCTTGGCGTTGAGAGCTTGTCACGTCACCCCGCGCTCTTGGGAGGCTTGGTGTTCAGAGATTGTTGCGTTGCCGCCTGTTCCTGAGCCTTGGCTGGGCCTTGGTGTCAGGAACTTGTTACGTCATCGCTCCCTGCTGGGAGCCTTGGTCTTATGAGCTTGTTTACGTCACCGTTTGTTCTTGGGAGCCTTGGTGTGAAGAGCATTTTGCGTTACCGATCGCTCTTTATTTGGCTTCTCTGAGCCTTCTTGGGAGTCCTATTGCGGCCCTTTCTGAGCCCCTTTGGGGGCCTCTTGGGGGCCTCTTGGGGCTTCTTGGGGGTCTGTGGGGGCTCCTGGGAGCGTCTTGGGGCGAAAGGCTCGACTTTCGGGTTCGTGGTCCCCCTTCTGGGGCCGTCTTGGGGCCCTCTTGGGCCGTCGTGCGCCTCTTCGGCCGTCTTGGCGCCCTCTTGGGCTGTTGGGGGCCTCTTGGGAGCCTCTTGGGCCGTCTTGGGGCGGTCTTGGGGGCCTCTTGGACCGACTTCAACGCCGTGGAAGCCGAAAAGCAGTGCATGCTCAAAATGCACGTTTTCCCGTGAGAAATCAATGATTTTGGCCTCTTGGTGGCCTCTTGGGGCGCCTCTTGGGGGCCTCTTGGGGCTTCTTGGGGGGCTCTTGGGGCCTCCCGGGAGCGTCTTGGGGCGATAGGCTAGACTTGTCGGTTCGTGGTCCTCCTCTTGGGGCCGTCTTGGGGCCCTCTTGGGCCGTCTTGGGCGCCTCTTGGGCCGTCTGGGGGCCATCTTGGGCCGTTTTGGGGGCCTCTTGGGAGCCTCCTGGGCCGTTTTGGGGCCGCTTGGGCCGTCGTCAACGCCGTGAAAAGCGAAACGCCGTAGATGCTAAACATATACGTTTGCCTGTGGACATGGACAATCTATGATTTTGGCCTCTTGGGGCCCTCTTGGGACGCCCCTTGGGCGCCTCTTGGGGGCCTGTGGGGCCGTCTTGGGCTCTCTTGGAGCGCTCTTCGGCCGTCTGGAGGGAGAATCCGAAAAACATACAAAGACCCTAAAGAAAAAAACCCAAATAGGACCATTAGACCCCGCCCCTGCGCCTCGCCCCTCCCCTGGACCCCTCCCTAGAAGGGCTTCGCCCCCTGCTCAACGTCACTCGCTCGTACCTCGCTCTTTCTGTCACCCATTCACTCCCCCTACGCCCCCCCCCTGGACCCCCCCCTTAAGGGCTTCGCCCATCCAGCACGTCATCACTCGCACCTCGCTCTTTCCGTTACCTGGGCCGGCACGGGAACGACAAGAGCGCTGCAGGAACTTGCCCGAGAGGGCTCATGGCACCCTTCGCTCTGGGGAGCCTTGGAGTTAAGAGCTTGTTGCGTTACTGCTCTCTGTTGGGAGCCCTGGTGTTCACAAACTTTTTCGTTGCCGCTCGCTCTTGGGAGCCTTGCTGTTCAGAGCCCTTTACATCACCGCGCTCTGGGGAGTCTTGGTGTTCAGAGCTTGTCACGTCACCGTTCGCTGTGGGGAGCTATGGTGTTACTTGGCGTCCCTGGGACTTCTTGGGAGTCTTTTGGTGGCCCTTTGGACTGTCTTGGGGCTCTTGGGCCGTCGTGGGGCCAGCCCAGTCCCCACACCCAAACAACCCAGTCCCCACACTGCCTCTTCGGGCCCTCTTGGGAGCCTCTTGGGGCCATCTTGGTGCTCTCATGAGCGTCTGGAAGGCCCTCTTGGACCATTTTCGGGCCCTTTGGGGGCCTCTGAGGACGATCTTTGGGTCCTCTCTTGGGCCATCTGAGGCCCTTCTGGGCCCGAAAAAGCGAGAACCCCATACACCTTAACAAAAACCTCAGGACACAAAATGCTTTTGCCCGCCTCAGGCCCTGTCGGGGGCCCTCTTGAGGGCCGTTTTGGGACTCTTGGGCCGTCTTGGGGCCAGCCCAGTCCCCACACCCAAGCAGCCCAGTCCCCACACCGCCTTTTCGGGCCCCCTGGGACTCTCTTGGGAGTCTCTTGGGGCCCTCTTGGAGCTCTCTTGGGGCGGTCTGGGTCCCTTTGGGGCTGAGTTTGGGGTCCCTCTTGGGCTGTCTGTCTGGGGCCGTTTTGGGACGAGATTGGGGGCCTCGTGGGCCGTGTCGGGCATTTCTGGGCATGAAAAAGCGAAAACCAGAAATGCCTTCAAAAACCTTAGAGGAAATCACGGTTTTTGGCTTCCCGAAGCCCTCTCGAGGGCCCTCTTGAGGGCCTCTGGAGCCGTCTCGAGGCTCTCTTGGACCGTCCCGAAACCATCTGAAGCTCTCTGGGGGCCATATTTGGACCATTTTGGGGCCCTCTTGGGAAGTATTGGGGCCCTTGAACCGCTTCAACCGAAAATGAAGAAACTGGCCATGGAAAGCGCCCGCGAGCCGCTGCACTCAAAAAATTGAAGGGAAACGGCACCCGGGCGACCACACAGCCAAGTGCCCGGTCCTCGCCCCTCCCCCGGACCCCTCCCAAGCCCCCCCCCTCCCCCCTTGCCACGCCCGATCCCTCCAAGCTACCCCCTCCTCGAACCTCCCCAGTTGGAAGCCCCCCCTGCCCGAACGGCAGCAACAACCACGACGTCGACGACGCCGACGCCGACGCCGACGCCGACGCCGACGCCGACGCCGACGCCGACGACGACGACGACGACGACGAACACGACGAGCACGACGGCGACGGCGGCGGCGGCGGTATCGGCAGCGGTGTGCGGACAGGGCGCTCGCAGCGCCAGCGGCAACAGCAACAGCAGCAACGCCACCAGCAGCACCACCAGCAGCATCACCACCAGCAGCAGCACCACCAGCAGCAACAGCAGCACCAGCAACAGCATCAGCAGCCCCAGCAGCAAAACAAGCAGCAGTGGCGGCACCACAATCAGCACCAGCAGCAGCAGCACCAGCAGCAGCAGCACCAGCACCACGAGCAATAGCACCAGCAGCAGCAGTAGCACCAGCAGCAGGAGCAGCAGCAGCAGCAGCAGCAGCAGCAGCAGACGCAACAGCAGGAGCAGCAGCACCAGCAACCAGCAACATCAGCACCAAAGCCGCTGGCAGCAGCAATCAGCATCAGCAGCAGCAGCAGCAGCAGCAACCCACCAACAGCAACGCCAGCAGCACCACCAGTACCAGAATCAACGTGTGAGGAGGAGGAGGAGGGGGAGGAGGAGGAGGAGGAGGAGGAGGAGGAGGAGGAGGAGGAGGAGGAGGAGGAGGAGGAGGAGGAGGGAGGGAGGAGGAGGAGGAGGAGGAGGAGGAGGAGGAGGAGGAGGAGGAGAGGGAAACAAACACTGCTCCCACTGTCCTCGGCACGTCGCAGCGCTCCCAAGGGGGGAGGGGGGGGCGCAGACGCCAGGGGACCGTAGTCGCCATGGTGGCGGTGCCTGCGGGGCGAAGCAACACTGCCCCACTCTGCTTGGCACGTGGTATCGAAGCGGGACGTTAACAAATGCTACGGCGGGTTCGTGCCGTGTCGACCCTGGCGTTGGTTCCTGACACCGCGCTGGATCGTTCAACCTTGAACGATCGGCCGTCTCCGCAACGTCCGATCGTTCAACATCGACCGATTCTGGGTCGCCGGCGGCGTTCAACCTTGAACGTCGGCGGCGGGGTCGCCGCCGGTCGACGGGACGTTAACAAATGCTACAGACAGACCTAGGCCAGAAGAACACCCCTCAAGAACATGAGACCCTCCGCTGGCCAAAACAGACAGAGCACCTAAGGGCATCCAGACCAGGGTGCACAAGAACATCCAACAGACACGAAGAACACGAGGGTACCCTCCCCGAACCGACCTCGATCTTATACCTCGGTCCGGCTGTACTCCACTCGATTCGCCACATGCCAACGCCCCGTGGCACGGCCTGCGAAGGCTAACGAGAGTAATACCCCGCTCCAATTCTCAGGTCGACAATGACACCCTGCTTGAATGTCTGGCCTAGGGTAGCGGTAGAAGGAAAGAGGACGAGGAGGGAGGAGGACGAAGAGGGAGGAAGGACGAGGAAATACGAAGAGGGGCAGAAAAACAAGGAGCAGCAGGACTCGAAGAGCGGGCAGGAGAAAAGGAAGGCGAGGACGAGCAATAGGAAGGCGGAAGGGGGGGGGCCTCCGAGTGCTCCTGGCAAGGCCCACACGGTCGCGCCACGTCTCGCCCCGCGCCCCGCGATGCGCGGTTATCTTCGCGGCAGCGCGCCGCCCGTTTGAGCCAAATAGCTCTCCGCCTCAAACCGCGACGCGCGAAACGCCGTTGCCTTCGCGTCCCCACGGGCGACCTACAAAAAACTCATGCGGTGAAAAATACGCCGACCCCTTCGTGCGTCATCGGCGCGCCACACGCGTCCACCCCCCCAAAGACCTCCTGTGCGCAAGAGGACCCCCTGACAGACCCACAAGAAGAGCCCCGGAGCGGAAGTCCCACAAGGGATTTCAGCCTTTAGCCCCCAGCTTGAGCCCCCACGAGGAACACGACCTCCAGAAAAAACATACGACGAGACCCCATCGCCCATCAAGGTGGCCTCAGACCCACGAGCCGAGCACGATGACGGGATGAACCGAACGCAACAAATCGAAGGTTGGGGGGTGTGAACGGAAGTGGCCCCAACCGAGAAATCGGTTTCGGTACCCCCTTCCGACACCGCGCGCCCATCTCACCCCTCGATCAAAAGAGGCACTTGTTGTCCCTCTCGGGATAGCCACGCGCCGATGGACCTCAAACCCCGGTCGCGGCGCGCAGACGATGCACACTGCAAGAGCACCTCCAAAAATGCGCATGAGTCCAAACCAATTCCCAGATCGAACCCAGACCCGAACGCGCCTGACGACGACCCAAGGCCCCCAAAACGGCCCGCGAGAAACTCGAAGAGAGCTTCGAAAGTCGGACACATATCAATTCACGGTGGCTTCTGCAAGAAGTCTACGCGCAGGAGGCCCCACGACGCCAGCACAACGGCCCCAGAGATCCGAAAAGCCCGAAAGAAAAAATGGGGTCGGCGGCGGAGGCGGCAGCCTGAAAGACTACTACCCCACTCTACTCGCCACGTGGCAGCGACATGAGGGGCGAATCAAAACTACAACTCCACTCTACTCAGCACGTGGCAATGCCGCGCGGGCCGAAGATACACATACATTTTCATTATATTCGCCACGTGGCAACGCCTGAGGGGCGAAACCACATCGTCCATTCGATTCACCACGTGGCAACACCCCGGGGCGGGAACAAACACAACGCCACTCTATCCGCAACGGGATAACGACAGGCCGGCGAACAACGTACAGTACAACCTTGGGCGCCACGTGGCAAAACAACACAACGAGAAACATAGACGATGCTGCGTTCGACGTGGCAACGCCACGGAGGCGAACACCAAAATCTACTTGACACATGGCTCCAACGACGACGTCGACGAAAACACGACCGAACACAAGCGACGACGACGACGACGTCGACGACGGACGACGACGACAACGACGACAACCATGACGATGACGGACGACGACGACGAAGACGACGAAGACGACGACGACGACGACGACGACGACGGACGACGGACGCCTGCGCGACCGCTGTTCCTCCGTTACCCTCCTCCCTCACTCGCTCCCCCGAGGCGGCCACCAAACCGCGCCCGAGCGATCGGGCGCGCGGCAGGAAAACTCTTTCCCCATTACCCCCCCTCCTCCACTGAACCGACAAATTCCTTCCTCCTCCCTTTCCGCATCCGCCCCCCCTTGTCCACCACTGCGCCGTCGATTTCCTCACCCCTGGGAGTCCTAAGAACAGACCTCCTCCTCCTCCTCCTCCTCGTGCTCCTCCTCCTCCTCCTCCTCCTCCTCCTCCTCCTCCTCCTCCTCCTCCTCCCCCGTCCTACATTAGGATGTACACCCTGGAACCAGCATCAATTCTTTTCCTGTGGCGCAGTCGCACAATGCATCGCATTGAACTGCGTTCCTGCTCCTCCTTTTGCCCCCTTTCTCCCCCTACTCATTCGTCCTCCTTCCGATCCTCCCACCTCCCCCTCCCATTCCTCCACCACCTCCTACTCGCATGTCCTGCAACGCCTCCTACCCTCATCTCCTCCCTCCTCCCTCCTGCTCCTGCCTCCTCTCCCTTTTCCTCCATACCCCCTCGTGCCTCCTCTCTTCCCTCGTCCCTCCGTCCTCACTCCTCCTCCTCCCTCCTCCCTCCTCTGTCCTCCTCCTCCTCCTCCTCCTCCGCCTCCTCCGCCTCCTCCGCCTCCACCTCCTCCTCCTCGAGAACGGGGGATTGTGGAGTCGCAGGGGTTCAAAAGCGCGCGCGAGGGTTTCGCGCTGAGTTCGCGACTGTTTCTGTGCAAACTCTGCTCTGTGTCGTCGTCCTCCTCCTCCTCCTCCTCCTCCTCCTCCTCCTCCTCCTCCTCCTCCTCCTCCTCCTCCTCTCCCCCTCCTACTACTCTCTGCCTTTTTTTTTTTTCTCCAGGCGCCCCCCCCCCAGAAAAAAAAATGCAAAAATATCAGTTGTTTTTTTTCTGGGGGGGGGGGCGCCAGGAGAAAAAAAAGTAATGCGACGTGACCACATCTGCCCTCCCCCCTAGAAGGATTCCTATTGGACGCCCCCATAAGAAGGATTCACAGTAAAATCCTCGACAGAAGGGTTCCTATCGAAACCCTCCACTGAATGATTCCTACCGAAATCCTCCACATGTGGATTCCTACTGAAACCCTCCACTGAATGATTCCTACTGAAATCCTCGAATGGCAATGGCAATGGCAATGGCAATGGTAATGGTAATGGTAATGGTAATGACTGGTAATGGTACTGGTAATGGTTACGGTAATGATAGTGGTAACGGGGTAGCGAGGCAATGACAATGGCAATGGCAACGGTAATGGTAATGGTAATGGCAATGGCAATGGCAATGGGAATGGCAATGACAATGGCAATGGCAATGGTAATGGCCATGGCAATGGTAATGGTAATGGTAAGGGTAGAGGTAAAGGTAGAGTTAAAGGTAATGGTAATGGTAATGGTAATGGCTGGCAATGGCAGTGGTAATGGTAATGGTAATGGTAATGGGAATGGAAGTGGGAATGGGAACGGGAACGGGAATGGAAATGATAGTGGTAGTGGTAATGGTAATGGCACTGGTAATGGTAATGGTTCTGGAAATTGTAATAGTATTGGGAATGGGAATGAGAATGGGAATTCTAATGGTAATGGCAGCGGCAGTATCATGGTAATGGGAATGGGAGTGGAACTGGTACTGGCAATGGTAATGGTAGTGACGACTGGCAATGGCACTGGTGATGGTAATGGTAACGGTAATGACAGAAATAATGGTAATGGTACTGGTAATGGTAACGGTAATGGTAATGGTAAGGGGTAGCGATTGGCAATGGCAATGACAATGGCAACGGTAATGGTAATGACAATGGCAATGATATTGGCAATGGCAATGACAATGACAATGGCCATGGCAATGGCAATGGTAAGTGTAATGATAATGGCAATGGTAATGGGAATGGGAACGGGACTGGAAATGTGAATGGGAATAAGAACGGGAACGGGAATGGAAATGGTAGTGGTAGTGGCAACGGAAATGGGAATGATAAGGGTAAGGGTAAAGGTAAAGGTAGAGGTAAAGGTAATGGTAATGGAAATGATAGTGATAATGGTAATGGTAATGGTAATGGTCATGAGAATGGCAATGGAAATGGCACTGGCAATTGTCATGGTAGTGGCTAATGGCAATGGCAATTGCAATGCGAATGGTAATGGTAATGACAGAGATAATGGTAATGGTACTGGTAATGGTAACGGTAATGACAATGGTAACGGGGTGGCGACTGGCAATGGCAATGACAATGACAACGGCAACGGTAACGGCAATGGCAATGGGGATGGCAATGGCAATGGTAATTGCCATGGCAATGGCAATGGCAATGGCAATGGTAATGGTAATGGTAATGGCAATGGTAATGTGAATGGGAATGGGAAAAGGAATGGGAATGTGAATGGGAATGGGAACGGACATGGAAATGGCAGTGGTAGTGGTAACGGAAATGGGAATGGTAAGGGTAAGGGTAAATGTAAAGGTAGAGGTG
>CAUYUJ010007635.1:476032-477341 GCA_963575745.1 Prorocentrum cordatum
TAGACGTACCCGCCCCAACTGCGTCCTTTCATACGTGACAACACCCAAATGTGTCTATAGACTCTGGTGGTTAGAAAGTGAGAGCGGTGTCTGGCATAGGCCGGAGAAATTGGTCCTGGAAGCAAGCAGACCTTGCCCTCTGAGACCTGACGTGTCTCTGGTCCGGGCGCTTTCTGGCCCCTCTCCAGTGAGGGTCAGCGATCGGGGGACCAGCTCAGGGGGAGGGGGACGTCGACCTGGAATCGGCGATGCATGGCAGATGGATCGGCGATATGCCCCCGATAGCGAATCCATACGTTCCTGGGAGGGGTGGATTATCGCCATCAGGCCCCCTACCGATGATCAATTAGAGGCCTCCTAGATGGGGTCCGAGTAGATGGGGTCGAAGGATCGCACCGCATCGCCAATGCATCGCCGATGTATCGGCGATGCAACGGCGATGCACTGGCGACGTTGGCGATGCATCGGCGACGTAGGCGTGGAGAACATCGGGCTCCGCATCGAGCCGCATCGCCGATACATCGCCGATGCATCGGCGATGCGGCGCGATCCTCCGACCCCATCTACTCCGACCCCATCTAGGAAGCCTAGATCAATGGAGCATCGGGGATGGATGCATCCCCCCATGAGCCGTTCCCCCCTTCTAACGTTACCCCTGGTCTTTGGCCACGCTTTTTCTGACTCTGCAGGCCCATCCAGGCCCATCCTGACAGGCCCATCCAGGCCCATTCCCAGCGATAGTGGGCGTTATGGAAGCGGAGGGGGGGCACAAGGAGGAGGGGGGGGCATAACGTCACGCACTCCCCGTCCCCGCCGTGTGGGTCCGCACCACAAACTGGTGCCGAACGCACTGCGGCAATGCTGGGGATGCACCGGGGGAGAGATGGTTACGTAATGGGGGGAGGTTTGGGGGGACTGTTACTTTCCAGAGTGCGAAAAAATAGCCATCCAAACCCATAGACCTGAACTGCCTTGAGCCTCGACGGAAATATAGACAGCTTGAACAAATTGGGCCTGCGGCGGGCTTTTTCAAAGCCTCGCAGACTGCCGACGTCCCCGCCGCCCACTCAGACGTATCCGCAACTGCGGGGGCTACGTACTACTACCACTCCTACTACTACTACTACTACTACTACGACTACTACTACTACTACTACTACTATTACGACTACTACTACTACTACTACTACTACTACTACTACTACTACTACGAGTACTACTACTGCTACTACGGCTGCTACTACTACTGCTACTACCACTACTACTGCACTACTACTACTACTACCACCACTACTACTACTACTACTAC
>CAUYUJ010007635.1:477441-514197 GCA_963575745.1 Prorocentrum cordatum
CGATTCCTCGCCGAAAAGCAACCGACGCACCCCACCTGGTCCCCGCCCCACCTCGACATCCCCAGGCCTCTGGGCTCTGTTCTTGGGGCCCCCGACCCCGCGATGTCTCGCACAAAAACGACCGACACCCCCGACCTGGCCTCCACCCCCCCTCGACATCCCCAGGCCTCTGGGCTCTGTTCTTGGGACCCCCGACCCTGCGATTTCTCGCCCCAAAGCGACCTATGCCCCCCACCGCCCGACATCCCCAGGCCTCTGGGCTCTGTTCTTGGGACCTCGGACACCGCGATCGATTTCTCGCCCAAAAACGACCGATACCCCCCTCGAGATCCCCAGGGCTCTGGGCTCTGTTCTTAGGACCCCCAGTCCTGCGATTTCTCACCTCCCCCCCCCCAAAAAAAAAAAAACGCCTGGCCTCTACCCCCCCTGACATCCCCAGGCCTCCGGGCTCTGTTCTTGGGACCCCCGACACCGCGATTTCTCGACGCACTCGCACTCAGCCTAACAACAAACCATACGCTATCCAACTACCTACTCCAGCCGATGCCCCCCCAGCCAATTACCAGGCCACTAATGCGAAGCAAGACGACTTCGCAACCATCATCGCTTTCGTCGACGGTGCACACATTATAGCGCAGCGCAAAAAAACAGCGATCTTATTGAATGCGACATGGCCGATATCGCGGCCAACACTTACACTGTTCTCGCCAGCGATGGTTTCAAACTCAACTGAAAACCATGCAAATCAGCAATCACCATACAACTAGCTGGACCTGGCACAGTACACGCCAAGCAGCGACTACTTGCACAACCTGAGTCCAGCATATACTGCCCAACCTGGGGCCTACATGTTACCAGCGCACATATCTACGACTACCTGGGCACTCACTCCAACCCAGCATGCACCAACACAACTCGCACAGCTCACCAGATCACCAAACAAAGAGCAGCACTGACACCACCTAAAGCGACACCCTTCAAGAACGAACACATACGCACAGACATTAGAGTAAGAATGGCCGGCGCGTTCACCAACTGCCACCCCTTCATTCAAGCCGAGACATGGGACCCACTAGCGAACAACATCTGGGCACAGCTCAATCCAGCACGCAACCAGACATGCCGAAGTGCCACAAGCACCCACGTCACTTACAACCGCCAGCGCAACCAATCTCTGACCAACGACTTCTGCTCATCGCAAACAGGGTTGACTACCAAGCAGAACTCAACCCACGACGACTCAAGTATTTTCCAAGGCTAAACGCCCACGGCCCGCACATCCTGCTACGGCTCATCGACCACAGCCAAGAGAGGCAACGGCAGCAGCCAGCAACACACGAAACCCCAACCACATGGATCGACCCCATTACCGACGACCTGAAGTGGCGAGCGAGCTTGACCACCACAGCAGACGACCCACAACGACACTGGGATATCAACAGGTGGATCAAGTACGCACATGATGCACCAAAGCAAGTCTGGAACGAAGGGAGCAGGGCCAAGAAAAAAAAATCTCATATACGGCGACGGGCCTTGTACCGACATTTGGTAGCAACAGATACAGCAGCTAGACTACACCAACAGCGACCGACCACCAGCCCCTCCAATACAACAAACTGCCTACATGTGCTACGAATGCGGGCGCACCTCAAAGACTACAAGGGACTGGAAGACTCATCGCGCAAAACAAAAAACACAAGCAGACGACAGACCTGACAAGGTAGAAGGGACCGCCTGCCCCAACTGCAACACACAATTCCATACGCGACAGCGACTAACCACACACATCAAATACAGTGTAGCAAGATGCGACCAGTAATACGCCCAACGTGTGGCCACACTTCCAGCAGACACGTTAGCGGCACTACGACAGAAGGAGGCGACCAAGAACAAAGCCAACAAGGACGAAGGACTACGACCCGACGCAGCAACAATACCAGTTTCCATACCAACAGGGTACAAGAGACAAGCGGGACAGCAACCTGACCCCATAACACCACCAACAATGACAACTGCCACGTGCAGATCAGATACAGCACGGCTACACGACAACAAAACCAAACCCACATACATACTTCTGCTACCCCCGCATTCGCGACAGCACCAAGACATGCAGCACAACCGAGAACCGAACCCAACGACACAGCACTACACTTGCATCAGCGTTGGCACTTGCAATGACCCACACGTCGATCTTGCAACACCCGAAGCCGCCGATACTTGGATCAGACGGATCCCGCAAGGAGCCGTAGTAGCAATCATTACCCAACCCAAGACGCATACTTTGACCACCAGTGACACACACCGCACAACAAGCCAGCCATGGGACACACCAATCCACCCAACTTCCCAGCTTGACAAAACACTGATCGGCAACCGAAGGATACAACCTGATCGTTATACTGAAGGTAGCGTTTCACACCAAGACCACCACCACTCCTCTTCCCCCACACAACCAGAACAAAGACCAAAGCCCAACATATGGCATGTACCACAACTACGGCAACTCTCCACAATGGCACAAGCCACCAACTTTGACCAATGCGCAGATAGCAGCCCAACAAGAACACCAACCAGACTGACAACACTACACCTACCCAGCTTGACACACGCCATCCCGCAAATATATAAACACAGCACCTGCGATTGCTGGACACACAACCATGCAGCAGACACAGCTACCACTGACAGCTTCAACCTACCCGTGGCACTATGCAGCCTCCTTGCCGAGAACACAGCCTTCAGACTCTTTCAACGTACCAACAACCACAACCTCCAGAGGACTACAACGGGTACCTACCGCTTGACCCACACCTAGAGAGACACATCGCAGCACGGGAAGTGGACACCAACCAGACCCCTCACAGCAGTACCTTGCTTGAAGTTCCCATTAACAAAGTTAGCAACACGCACCCACGCCCTATCGATAGCAGCAACGATAAACGCTACTACACACACATCCGACTACAACAAATCACAAGCACACTATAGAGACACCTCCAACACAACGCGACGGTTCTACAACAACCACTCGGCAGGCCGCATACCCGGTATGGGAGCCCTAGAGGGCACACCCCGAGGAGAGGCAACGACACCCTACATAGATAGGAGAGCCAATCACCCACCTTGCCCACAGCGGGCAGGGTACCATGGATATAGTTACCTATACTGCCGGCATTTCACCTTGTCGGTGCAGCACTTTTGAAAATCTTCTCGCCTACCGCCATTCCGTTGTCGATGCCGTATACCTTACATTGGGCATGAACAGACAAACTACTGTACCCGCTAGCCTGCCCCAGCCTGAGCTATAACAAGGCTGCGCCAACGTACCAGAGATACGCCACAAACAATACTGTGGATCACGAGTACGTTAGGGCTTGGATGGGACCTCGCATCAGACTAAAGTGGGGGGCCGATACGAATACACCACATACTTACATACATGCTTTCAGCGGGCCTGTTACGTTAACAAGAGGACTACACAATTGTGTTGGACACTGGTGCCTTTATCAGTGCACGGCTTGCTCAGTGCACTTACATTTGAAATTGGTACCGCGAAAGGCAATTAAGTTTATGATCTTGTCGTCCGTGGCGAATCTTGACTCTACCTATCAACTGCCCGCCTCGCTTTCTCTATCCTACGCAGCACAGCGTCGAGCACTACGCAGCGCGGCATACAACCAGCAACGACTCGCACGACGAGCACCGAAGGAGACCGACAACAACTGCGCACCAATACGCCTCACACTAGGCATGGGAGCCCACGCGGGCATACCTCGGGGAGAGGTAAGCAGGCCAAGCAACGGCCAATACTTACCAATACTTACCAACATAGCGTCCTGACACCACATCGGTCAGGTACTGAAGCAATTGGCACAAGTTACTCTATCTTGTCCCTGCTTCACTCCGCTGCCATCGCAGCATCTCGTTGCAATTGCGCGTCCTGTTTACAATCGGGGCGCTGACCTAAGGAACCCTAAATAAGGAACGAGGCCCCTTTTTCCCAAACGTTGAACTTCGATTTCCCATGGAAAACCTTAGGGAAACCCAAGGCACACTGCGCAACAATCGAGGAACACCGAGCCCCTCCCCAACGAAAAGGGTTCCTTCTTCAGCGCCCCGACTGTACAGCCGCATCGGCCATACCCATCAGATCACAATCTTGGTTTGGCGCATAGAAGGGACGGACCCTCACACGCCTGCCCATAAGCGGGATCTACTGACGCCATGCCAACCATTTGGTAGGGGGCCTTGGGAAACCAATACATACTTACGACTATACGACACTCGCGTACACAACAACACAGCCCAACACTGAAACATACCTTCAGCGGGAGTGCTGCACGAACAGGAGGACTACACAGTGACGTCGGACCGAATGTCTTTATGCATGGTCGGATTCTCTCAGGGGGCTCACATTTGATCTGGATACTGAGAATCGGCAATTCAGGGCATGTCCACGTCAACCGTGGCCGATCTTGGCACAACCTCTTGCAATTGCCCACCTCGCTGTCTGTCCTACGCAGCAAATTGTCTAGCACTAGACAGCACTGCGTACGACCCGCGACGCCACGCACACCAAGCACCACACAGCAGACCGACAACAATCGCGTGCCATTGCGCCGCATACCCGGCATGTGAGCCCACGCGGGCATACCTCGGGGGGGGGCTCTCTCGCTGCTGCGCTTTGCCATCGACCCACGAGGACGTTCCCTGACGTTGCCGAGAGCGTTCGACAACTTCGGGACGGCTTGCGTCAGAAATGTGTTACGGCCTTCGACTGTTATCCGCCACCGTGCCCCATTTCGAGCCCTCCGCCCCAAGGTGACCCCCGAGACAAGCTCCCAAGAGCCTCCCAGAAGCTTCAAAGGCCCCCAACACGCCCAAATCAGGCCCCAAGACGCCCCCCAGAGGCCCCCGAGAGGCCCCCGAGAGGCACCCGAGAGGCCGCCAAGGCATCCTGAAACCGTCTCCAAGAGGCTTCCGAGAGGCCTCCCAAGAGATCCCCACAGGCATCCGAGAGGCGCCTGAGCTACAACCAAGGCTCGGCGGGATGGGCCGAACGCCACTAGATGGCTGCTGTACAGTCGGGGCGTTGACCTAAGGAACCCTAACTAAGGAACAAGGCCCTTTTTTTCCATAAGTTACACTTCGATTTCCTATCGGAAACATAAGGAAAACCTGAGGCAAGCTGTGAAGCACTTAAGGAACGCGGAGCCCCTCCCCAACGAAAAGGGTTCCTTCTTCAGGGCCCCGACTGTAATGCGTTCGGGGAACAGGCTCTTGCATGTTGCTGACAGCTCTCGACGCGGGCGGGGCCCTGCGCGTGAAGCCCTTCTTGGGGCCTCCAGGGGCCTCCAGGGGTCAGGATCGGGGGCCAGCGTATGGCATGCCATCGCTCGCTCTCTTCCTGCACTCCTCTTCATCCTTCCCCTCCTCCTCCTCCTCCTCCGCTTCCTCCTCCTCCTCCTCCTCCTCCTCCTCCTCCTCCTCCTCCTCCTCCTCCTCCTTATCATCACCATCCTCATCCTACGACTACCCCCCCTTCCCAGCGACTCCTCATTCTCTTCTTCCGCCTCCTCCTCCTTCGCGTCCTCCTCCTCCTCCTTCTCCTCTTCCTCCTCCTCCTCCTCGTCCTCCTCCTCCTCCTCATCATCACCATCATCAATTCCACCATCATCATCGTCAGCATCATCATCATCCAGTTTATGATCATCCTCCTCTTCATCCTCCTCTTCCTCATGCTCGTCCCCGTCCTCCTCCTCCTCCTCCTCATCCTCCTCCTCATCATCAGCATCAGCATCATCATCATCAGCATCATCATCATCGTCTTCATCATCATCATCATCATCACCCGCCTCATCACCATCATTATCATCATCAGAAGCAGCATCATAAACATAATTATAATCATCGTCATAATCGGCATCACCATCATCAACCTCATTATCAGCATCATTATACGCATCATCATAAACGTGCTCATCATCCTCAGCAGCAGTAGCATCATCAGCAGCATCATCAGCATCATCAGCACCACCACCACCACCATCATCAGCATCATCAGCAGCATTATCACCATCGCTATCATCATCTTCATCATCTTCATCGGCAGCATCATGACCATCAAGATCAAGGTCAGCATCACCATGACAACCATCACCGTCGTCATCACCAGCATCACAACCATTACCATCACCATCATCAACAACAGCATCATCAGCGTCGTCATACGTAAGTGTCATCATCGTCATCAGCATCAAAAACATCATCAACATCATCATATTCATAAGCGTAATCAGTAGCATAAACATCATCATCAGCATCAGCATCAGCAGCATAATCCGCATCATCATTATCAGCATCACTACCATCGTCATCATCATCACCACCACTATCATCATCTTCATCATCAGCATCATCATCTAAACTACCACCATCATGCTCGGGCTCCAGCTCATGTTCCTCCTCCGTGTCATCATCATGGTCCCCATCCACGTCTTTCTCCTCATCCTGTTCCTGTCCCTGTGGCTCCTCCTACTGCTCCTCCTCAACGTCCGGCTCCTCCTTCTCCTCCTTATCATCATCACCATCACCATCATCATCATCATCATCGTCATCATCAGCAGCAGCAGCATCATCATCAGCAGCAGCATCATCATCGGCAGCATCATCATCAGCAACATCGAAATCATGAGCAGCATACTCGCTGCCAGCATCTAAAAATCGTCCTCCTCCTCAGCAGCATCAGCTTCGTCATTTTTCTATCCGTTATCATGTTGTTAATGTCCCTTCTCCTCCACCTCATCCTCCTCGTTCATCCTCCGATGGTTATTCCCATGACCCCCCTGCCTCTTCCCCTCCTCTGCATTATCCTGTGCCTCATCATCATCTCCCTCCTCATCATCCTGCTACCCCCCTCCTCTCCTCCGCCTCCTCCTCCTCCTCCTCCTCTTCCTGCTCCTCCTGTCCCTCCTCCTGATCCTCATCTGGCCCCTCCTCCTCCTCATCATCATCCTCCTTCTACCCTTCTCTCCTCTTGATTAATCATGTTCGTCCTCATATTGTATTAACTCGCCTCTTCGAGTCATGCTTAGGCTCATTTTCGCGCCGTGCGTTCGCCGGCGCCCGGCGATGCGACAAAGCAAACAAATGTGTCATCATCTTCCTCCTCCTCCCGCTCCATCTCCCCTCCCCCTCCCCCCCTCCCCCCCCCTCCTCCTCCTCCTCCTCCCCCTCCTCCTCCTCCTCCTCCTCCTCCCCTCCTCCTCCTCCTCCTCCTCCTCCTCACTCCTCGTCTCCTCCCGCTCCGCCGTTCTGCCCCTTCTCCTCCTTCCCCCTCTCCTCTTCCGCTTCCCCTCCCCCCTCCTCCCGCCTCCTCCTCGCGTCTGCCACTCTCCCCCCTCCCCCCCCCTCTACGCGGTCGTCGTCCCCTCCCCGTCGCCGCCGTCGTCGCCGCCGTCGCCGTGGACCTCCGCCTGCGGACGCCGAGAGCCGCCGTCGCCGCCGTCGCCGCGGACCTCCTCCTGCGTCGGGCGTCCGTCGACGCCGCCGCTCACTGAATCTCGGTCTGCTGCCGTGACGCTGTCGGCACGGGACCCCAGGCCTCTCGACAGCCCCCCCCGAAGGGGACCAGCCCGTCGCCCAAGTGGGGGCCGCTGCTCTGACGGCCCCCGCGGGCCCGACGACGGGCCCGCGGCGCCCCGAAAGCGACGAACGAGAATCCGCCACCCGTTGCCGCAGGCCCCAGGAGGACCTCGCCGCAGATGCAAGAGACGAGATGATGCTGCTGTGTTTGCTTCTTTGAAAGGGAGGGCCTTGGATTTGCTCCCCAGCGACAGCGCAAAGCAAGCCTGGTGGCCTGTGGCTGCTTCCCGAAGGACTACCGTGGTCAAAGAAAACGCCCATCTCTAATGCGTGATGAAGCGGGCCCAACACCCTAGCACAAAATTCCAAAGTTCGGGGCGTTCGACGCGGGCGAGTGCGAGTCGCTTCGAACGAGAAAAAAACGCACACGTGTACAAACCGCGGCCTGCGCGATCAGGCGAGCATTGCAATTGGGGGGCGCGGGGGGCGCGCTCTTGCGCCATCTTCTGGCCGTTTTACCTGTAGGTTTTTTGTTTTCTCTCTCTCTCTCTCTCTCTCTCTCTCTCTCTATATATATATATACATGTATATATATATATACACGTATGAGCAGAAAAACACAAGAGCTGGTGTTCAAGATGCTGCAGGCCTGCGCCGCCGCAGGGCGGGCCCGTGGGCGGGCGGCAGGCTCGCGGGGGCCTACGGTGGGGCAGTCGAAGAGCAGGGCATAAGCCACGGGAGAGAGCCCCAGCGCCTCCGCGGCGGGGCTGCCCGGCTTGCGCTCCTCCTCCTCCTCCTCCTCCTCCTCCTCCTCATCATCCTCCTCCAACTCTCCTCCTCCTGCTTCTCCTCCTCCTCCTCCTCCTCCTCCTCTCCTCCTCCCTTCCCCTTCCTCCTCCTCCTCCTCCTCCTCCTCCTCCTCCTCCTCCCCTTCTCATCCTCCTCATCCTCCCCTTCCTCTCTTCTCATCCTCCTACCCCTCATCCTCCTCCTCCTCCTCCAAATCTCCTCATCCAACTCTCCTTCTCCTCCTCCTCCTCGTCCTCTCCTCCTCGTCCTCCTCTCCTTCTCCTCTTCCCCCTCCTCCCCCTCCTCCACCTCTCCTCCTCCTCCTCCTCCTTCTCATCCTCCTCCTCCTCGTTCTCCTCCTCCTCCTCCTCCAACTCTCCTCCTCCAACTCTTCTCCTCCAACTCTCCTCCTCCAACTCTCCTCCTTTTCCTCCTCCTTGTCCTCCTCCATCTCCTCCTCCAATTCTCCTCCTCTTTCTCATCATCCTCACATTTGAGCCTGGTCCCGTTTCCCTCCTGCAGTATTCCTCTCGCGCTGAGCGCTGGCTACCTCCTCGTCGCGTTTCCCTCCTACGAGAGAATCGCGATCGCGCCTCAGCGCTCGCTGCCTCCTCCGTCGGGCCAGGGGCGCCCAGACTTCTCCCAGAGCACACTTCGACAACAGAAGTGGAATCAAATGATTTGTTTGGGTCTGACCCCTCCTCGCACCTCTCTCCTCCCTCTCGGAACCCCAAAGTTTCGAGGATGCCTCAGGCGAAACGCGCCAGACAACCTCTGGCGCGGCATCTCGGAGCCCAGAGTTGCGAGGATGTCTCAAGCGAAACGCGCCAGACCGCCTCGCGCATATTTTCTGAGAGCCCAGAATTGCAAAAATGTTTCAGGCGAAACGAGTTTAACCACCCCGCGCAAATCTTCAAGGAGCTCGGAGTTGCGAGGATGTCTCAAGCGAAACAGGCTGGACCACCTCGCACGCAGCATCTCGGAGCCCCGAATTGCGAGGATGTCTCAGGCGAGACGGGCTGGACCACCTCGCGCGCGACATCTGGGAGATCATAGTTACGAGAACGTCTCAGACCACCTCTTGCATTGTATCTCGGGGTTAGAGTTTCGAGGATGTGTCGAGCAAAACGGACGGACCACCTGGCGCGCGGCGACTCGGAGGTCGCGTGTTCGAGGACGCTTCAAGCGAAACGGCAATTACCAAACAACTCAGAAACGATAATTGCGAGGATGTCTCAGGAGAAACGGCCCCAGACCACTAGATTTTCTGAGGATGTCTCTGCTCCTCCATCCCTCGGCCGGAGTTGCACCCCGTCCAGCGAGCTGCTCGGGGAACAGCTCGCGCATCGGATCCGCGTGAAGACATGAGACGGATATCAGATACACATCATCTTGAATCGGACCCGCATGGATGGACATCGGATCCACCGCAACGTACACCCAAACCAAGTTCAGAGCCGTCTCAACTCCATTGGATCTGCCAAGGGTTATCTCATGCGCGCTGGCGCAAGGATTGAAGGCATCACGTTTGGGCCCAAAGGAAAAACACATTTCGTCCTGGGGGAATGCAGAAAAGATGACAGCTTTTGTCCGGGCGTCGCTGAGAGCATAACGTGCCCCTGTTTGGTGATCTCTGGTCTCGAGAGGAGCAGCATCGCGAGCAGACGAGAACACTCATCATCTCCGCGGATCCTGACGCTCTTTCCGAGGCCGCTTCCGAGGAAGAACCTTGGGCCAGTCAGCTAAAATGTTGCACTGATCGTGATCTGGGGTCGCCAATAAGGTTAGGAGCGCCAAGCCCTTCGGGGACTGGGACGTCTCACCTTCCCGACGACCCTAGCAAAGGCCGGCAGGGCCAAGAGTCGGAACCCATCAAGGGTCGCCTGTTTCACTTGCCTCAGCATTGTCTGATGATGACCGCATCTCGTCGTCTCAGTGCCGCGCAGTGCACCCCCGCAATGGCGACGTCGAGCCGCCGCGCTCCCCCCCCCCAAAAAAAAGGTGCGGAGCACAGAGCAGGAGCCTGCGCTGAACCTTCGACGGTTTGCTTCACATACCCTCTGATGCTTGGACCAGAGCCCGAGCCGAGACGGGTCTCGTCCCTTCGCCGTCACCCGCTCCTGCGTCTGCTTCCTCCGTAACTGCTAGGCTCGGGCACACATCGGTTGGCCCAGTTTCAACCATGTATGCCACATGGGTTACGGCAGTGGAGACGGTGGTTTGCGATCAGCATGGACGCGAACCCCTAGCAGGCATTTCGCGCCCCCAAGCTTTCAAATGTGTGGTCCAAGAGGTGCGTGTACCGAGCATGGCGCGTCCGGTCCCATATAGTAGTCTGGTGGCTTCGTCGTGGGAGAAGACGTCTGTTGTTCTGGAGCGTATTCGGGGGCATCGGTCTACGGAAAATGGGGTTGCTCAGGATGAACAGTTACGGGCTGCCTGTCGTAATATCTATGTTTGGAATGAGGCTCACAACAGGACTCCATCTGGGATTCGCACTTGTTCGGGGCCGTCTTGGGAGGCATGGTTGCAGTTTCTCCAGCGAGGAGCATCGGCGGCATCCTCGATCCGTCATAAGGGCCAATCCTGCTGAGGAGATAGCAGGGCAGACTCGGCGCCGTGCATTGCGCAGTTCGTTGGACATTGTTCGTGGTTGGGCGGTATCCAAGGAAGCTGTATGGCCTTCGCATCGGCGCGTGAGGCAGGAGCAGGCAGGAGCCTTTACCAGCAGACGAATTGGCGACTGAATCTTCGGTAGTGGTTACTCCCGAAGGGTCGGCGGACTCGAAGACTAAGTCGCTCATCGATGCATGGGTCCCCAGTCATCTTGACGAAAGATCAGTCGTGGCAAGGCTTCATGCGCTTCGTTTGGCGGCAGATTTGGAGCCGCTCGAGCCGTTGACTCCGAGGGACTTTCGAGCAGTGGCTCTTAGCATGAAGCCTCGATCGGGGCCTGGAGTCGGCGCACTTACGTCGGCGGGCTTTGAGCGTTTACCCGAGGTGGCGCTGCGCGACCCCGGCCAGCTGCACGGGAAGGCGCTCATCCAAGAAACCAAAGGGGGGGGAGGAGGATTGGGGGGCCATCCTTTCCTTCTGCCCCCCCCTTTCCCCCCCACGAGCCCACATGGACAGAATCGGCACTTCCCGCTCTTGCTCGAGCAGGCTGGGGCAACTTTCCACCGTCGCGCACCCGGTCGGCGGCCGGAGGACCGGCTGACGCGTCCTGGAGCTCGGCCAGCGGGCGGACCTGGGACGCAGCTGTCAGAGGTAATGGGGCCCTCAACTGGCCATCGCTCGGACGTCCATTCCCTGTGCCATTCCCTGTGCCTTTTTCGGTTTCGTGCGTGGCTTGTTCGCAGGATGATCAAGGATGCTCCTCGATGGTCCTCGCCGGAGGAAAAATGCACACGTCCGAGCGGTGCCAAGTCAAGGAGGCTGCCTTTCGAGTTTATGAAGACGAGGCGCCTGGGGATCTGTGCAGTTCGTTGGGCAGGGGGCTGTTCGATGCGGAAGGGTTCTACGGCTCTACGGTTCAAGTGAGTGGAACGTTTTTGTTAACCGTGCTGCTCATCGTCTCGGTCTCCCGCCAACTACGCTGGACCTCGAGCTTCTGTTGTGCGTAGGACCTCGCACTCTCGGAGAACGTGCGCCCCGTGCTCTCAGCCCTTTTTGCCCTGCGAGATAATGTTTCAAGGTTCAGGTTATGGTACTCGTATTGAGCGGCGCATGGTTTTTTGGCATGCTACACAGCATCACGAATGTGCGCTCTGACATGAGCACTCGCATTTGCACAGATGCTCTGTCATAGAGGGCAGTGGGCACCAGTCAGAATATCAGGAGCCACCTTGTTCGTGGCCTTCTAGACACGCGTCGAGATCTTTCGAGCGTCAAGTTGCGAGCCTCTCCGAAGTCTGTTTTTCGATGTTCTCGACCACATGATACCAAGCACATTGCTTCGAAACTCATCCGAACTGATTTTCCAGTGAAGTCGGTGGATCAAGCAAGGTACTTGGGCACGGACTTAAGCAAGGTGACGTCGGCATGCTAAGGGAAAACAGGTACGGCGAGTGGTCGAAGGAGTTCTCATGCACTCCGACATGGTTCGTCTTGCTCGCGCAAGCAGGCATTACTTTCCTACGGCCATGTTAGAGCGAGCGGTTACTCTTCCGGCGCAGCATGCATGGCGCACCTGGCTTGGTCATGGTGCGTTGTCACAAGGAGATGGGGGCCGTCTGTGGATCTGAGAAAGGAAGGCGTCGCTTCGCGACGCTACTTGATTCCGCCAGCACACATCCAAGGGCATGTTTGGAAGTTTGAGAGAGCGTGATCCACCGCCGCTTTACTGTGGAAAATTGCCGCCCTTTTCCTCCGGAACCCGGGGGTCCCCCCCCCTCCGAAAATCCCCCCCCCCTGCTGGAACACCTCCCCCCCCCCCCTTCCCCGGCAAAACCCCCCCCCTCCCCTAACCCCCCCCCCCCTCCCCTCGAAAACTCACTACCGGTTCGAACCCCCCCGAAAACCGGATGGGGGGGGTCACTACCGGTTCGAACCCCTCCCCACCCCCCCCTCTCACCGCCAGCAAACGACTCCCGGTCCCTACCACCGTCCTCACCACATCCCCCACTGTTGTTCCCAGCACCACTGTCCTCACCACCACTGTCCCCACTGGTTCCACCACCGCCCCTACTGTCCCCACCAGTGCCACCACCACTGTCGCACTGTCCCCACTGTCCCCACCACTGTTCCCACCACGGCTCCACACTCCCAACTTTCTCCACGACTATCCCCACTGTCCCACTGACTCCTCCGCTGTCCCACTGAGCTGTCCCACTGTTCCCACCACTGTCCCCACTGTCCCCACCATTGTCACCACTGTACCTCTGTCCCATTGTTCCACCGCCGTCCTCGCCACCGCCTTCACCACTGTCCCCACCACCACTGTACCCTCCACTGTCCTACTGTTTCCACCACATTCCCACTGACCCCACACCACTGTCCCCACCACCACCGTCCCCACCACTGTCCCACTGTCCCCACTGTTCCCGCCATTGTCCTCACCATTGTCCCCACCACTACAGTCCCCACCACTGTCCCACTGTCCCCACCACTGTCCCGCTGTCCCCTCACCACTGTCCCCACCACCACCGTCCCCACCACTGTCCGCACCCCCCCTCGGTTTTCGGGGGGGGGAGGGGTTCGAACCGGTAGTGAACCCCCCCGGTTCTCGAGTTCGAGGGGGGGATGGGGGGGGGGGGGTTCGAACCGGTAGTGACCCCCCCCATTTTAATGATGAACTGGGGGGGGGGGGGCAGGGGTTCGAACCGGTAGTGACCCCCCCCCCGTTTTCCGGAGGGGGGGGGGGAGGGGTTCGAACCGGTAGTGACCCCCCCCAGTTTTCCGCCAGCAGCGGTAGAACACGCTCTTTCGGAAGTTTGGATGCGACGCTGGCTCCATACACCTGGTATTCGACCTACTTGCCGTCGCGCATGGCCCATCCTGCTGCATAAATTTAAGCATGCGATCCCTTTCCATCGCTCACGGCACGCTCGAGGGTCTTACGGAGCAGTTATGCCATATCTTTTGGAGGCGGCGTGGAAATTTTGGAGCTTGACCACTGGAAACCGCTTGATGATTTTCTTTGAGGCTTAGAGGCTTTAAGGCTTCTGGTGGACGGTTTACCTGGCAACATAGACTTATATTCACCCGTATCTGTTTCGCGCGATTTTACCGCGTCTATACAGGCTGAGCTTCGGCAGGCTGCGCCTGGACTTCGGCGCGTGAAGGCATGCAGCAGGAAGTGGGCAATTACTCGCTTCGTAGGTTGGTTGCGCAACAGAGCAGGAGGAGCGTCTGAGCGAGTTGATGGTCAGAATAGCTATCGGGGGGTACTGGCCAAGGTCAACGATTGAGGAGAAGCTCGATCCCGGCTTTGATGACATGGGCCCGCGATACCAAAATGATCCAGAGTCTGATTTTCCACCTGCATGGGGATGTGACCACAACGTAAGTTCCATCGCACTCGAGCAATCTGCAATCCTGGCACCAGAAGCTTTTTCACAGCCTGAGGCCGATCCAGCTTTGAAAGGCCTCGATTCGGCATCGGACATGGCGCTCGCGTCACCACCTGATTAATAATAATGGTGGGCTGGCAGATGCAATGATTTGTTCCAACATGTCTTAAGAATGGTTCTCTGTTTGATATGGTTTTGATGTTCGGTGACGCGTCTGGGAGGAAGGCTTCGAGGGATTCTCGGTTTCGACGTCTTGGACTGGCGGTGTTTTCGTTCACGTCCATGGCTCCCCTTCCAGTTCAGTCTTCGGTTTCAGGTCCTGTGCCTGGCCCTCGTCAATCAGTGCCGCGTGGTGAATTGACGGCACGCGATGTCGCAATGAGGGCGGGTGCCGGCTTCATCTGCCATGCGACAGAGAGCGAATACGCCATGCCAGGCTCGCTTGTGGGCGAATCTGGGTCCCCGTCAGCAGCTGACGCTAATGCGTGGTTGCGGATCGGAGAAAACACCTTTTTTGCTTGCGAGCGACGCGGTCAGCCGCGCGCCGTCCTAAAGCCGAAAGAGAAGCGCAAGCCCTGCTGTCGCAAGCGTGCCGCGGAAAAGGGGCCACAAGGGTGGCGAAAGCAGCGGAGAAAACACACACAAAACAAAACATAAAAAACAACCTCATAATTGACCGAAGACGCTGTGAGTGCTGAGCACCGTGCGCCGGAGGCAGCGACCCGCGCCCGGACCCCCGAGAAGGTCTCCGGCACGCCGCGCCGACGGAGGAGGAGCCGCGCCCGGACGGTGAGCCTGACGCCTGCTGCGAGCGTCCCTGGACGCCATGCAGGCCGACGCTGTGGGAGGCCGAGGAGCGGGGTGGAGGAGGAGGAGGAGGAGGAGGAGGAGCGAACGAACCCTGGATGGAGGAAGAGGAGGAGGAGGAGGAGGAGGAGGAGGAGGAGGAGGAGGAGGAGGAGGAGGAGGAGGAGGAGGAGCGGGGCGGAGGGGGCGGAGCGCTCACTCTTCTCGCATCCCCACCCGCCCTCCTGCTCAGAGTCGGGTCGCGGCCTCTTGCTCTGCACGCACCTTCGATGATTCTCGTTTTTTAACCCAAGAAAAAGATAACAACAAAAACAGATCTGCTTTGGGTCGGCCACATTAGCCACACTTCGGGAGTGACACTCGTCGCCATGTTTCACCGCGTCCCCTGTGAATGAAACGTGTTTGGCTCCTCCTGCGGGGGGGCGGCTCCATCTCGCTGGGGGATGGGCGCATTAGTCACACTCGACGCGGCTTCAGCAAGTCCATAAGGTCTGGTGTTTTCCGATGTGTGGTTTCTATGCTCATGCTTCCATGCGGGATCCAGCGAAATCATGCACTTATACATGTCCTACCTCATCGACGGGACTGCTTGTCTCACGTTGACTCGGCGTTGCGGCGCAAGCCCTGAGCTGCTTAGCAATGCTCAGTGGTTTCCTGGTGCCTCTCTTCTCGAACCACTGCGTGGGATAGCCTGTTCCTGCTCCCGCCCCTTTCTCCCTCGACACGTCGCCACAGCCTGGTGCCTGTAAACGTTCGCCAGCAGGCTGGCGAATGCTCAAAAACAGCATGCTCCTTGTAGGCTCCGTGGCCCTGCCAGCGACTCAGCCCGGGCCGAGCGGCTCCCCCTCCTCCTCCTCCTCCTCCTCCTCCTCCTCCTCCTCCTCCTCCCCCTCCTTCTCCCCCTCGTCCTCCTCCTCCTCCTCCTCCTACTCCTCCTCCTCCGCCTCCTCCTCCTCCAACTCCAACTCCAGCTCCTCCTCCTCCTCCTCCTCCTCCTCCTCCTCCTCCTGCCCATTCTTCCTCCTGGCGCGACCGGGGGCGCTGAGGACGACGGCGACTACACCGAAGCCTCCAGCGCGGGCTGCGCGGGCGCGAGCGCGTTCTTGCTGAAGTGGCCGCCCATCCCGACCGGGCGGGCGCGGGAGGAGAGGAGGATCGAGGTCGAGGATCGAGGTTCGAAGATCGAAAATCGAAGATCAAAGATCGAGGTTCGAGGTTCGACGATCGGATTTGGGCGAGTGCCCGTATGTTTGGGTCTCAGCGACGCTTCTAGTCGCCATGGCTGAATGGCCCTCGAAATTCTGATCGGAACGCACCTATGGAGAGGTCCAGGGGTCGCGATGTTTAAGAGGAGGGGAAGGATGAGGAGGATGCGGGCGGTGGGGGGGGAGGAAGAAGAGGTGGAGGAGGAGGGGGAGGAGAGAGGGGAACGAGGGCTTAGGTGGATGAGGAGGACGGGCGCGGGGGGAAGGAGGCGGGAAGCAGGAGGGGATGCTGAGTAAAGCCAAGATGCGTCAACGATGCTGAAATACAAGTGCTCGTTTTCGCTTATGGGGGCGCTTCCTGGAAAGACGAGCGTTTCATGGGCCTGCCTTTTACGCCAGATCCTCCTTTGACAAATAGTCGGCCTACGTTACTACTGCTCCAAGAACAGAGTCAAGAACTCGTTGGGCTAGAGTCCCATTTTGAACAGATGTCCGCCTGCATGAACTAACATGCGTTCAACTTGTACAAGACAACTGCGCACGGCATCAAAGCGAGATCGTCAACTTAAAAGTGGCCGTACGTCCATGCGGGTATACATGCTGCAAGCTTTGAATACGAATGTGAGAGGAGCAGCGACAAACACCCTGTTCTGAAATCGATGCACCCTCCATCCGCGTGGGGGGGGGGGCGCCCAACCTGACGCTCTGGGTCCTCGCTGGCAGGGGGGAGGCCCAACGTTGACAACGTTGACAACGTTGGCGCCTTGGGGGGGCGCCCAACCTGGAGCCCGCGCTCCTCGCTGGCAGGAGGGGGGGGGCCTCAACGTTGACAACGTTGACAACGTTGACAACGTTGGCGCCTTGGGGGGGCGCCCAACCTGGAGCCCTGGGTCCTCGCTGGCAGGAGGGGCGGGGCCCAACGTTGACAACGTTGACAACGTTGGCGCCTTGGCGGGGCGCCCAACCTGGAGCCCTGGGTTCTCGCTGGCAGGGGGGGGGCCCAACGTTGACAACGTTGACAACGTGGGGGGGCGCTCAACCTGGAGCCCGCGCTCCTCGCTGGCAGGAAGGGGGGGGGGCCCAACGTTGACAACGTTGACGACGTTGGCGCCTTGGGGGAGCGCCCAACCTGGAGCCCTGGGTCCTCGCTGGCAGGGGGGGGGGGGGGGGCGGGGGGCAACGTTGACAACGTTGACAACGTTGACAACGTTGGCGCCTTGGGGGGGAGGGGGGGGGGCGCCTCCCCTACAGCCCTGGGATCCCGCTAGCAGCGGGAGAGGAAGGAGGGATGCCCAACGTTGACAACGTTGACAACGTTGACAACGTTGACGCGCTACGGGATGGGAGTGACGCCGTGGCGAGTGTCCAAAAGCCTCAAGGCGCACAGCGTCCCTTTCTCGCTGCTGGCCAGCCACACCTGCCATAGCCCTTGCCGCTCGTCCCTGACCCCCGGTGCTGCACGTTGCCTCCAACACCAACGGAGTGGCGACTCTCCAACGGCTGTGCTGCGGCAGCCCCGGCCGACGCAGAAGAAATCAGCGGTGTAGAATTCGAAATGGCCGCCGGCGCAGGCGTCGGAGCGGCAGGCCCGGACTGCTCCAATGCAGTCCTGGATCAGGGCTTGATCCCGACGGTCCTGGGCCCCCTGAGCTTCCTCTCGGACTCCTCGAGCTTGAGCGCTGCCGTCGCTTCTGCGCGGCTGGCGAGCTGCGCCCCCCCCGTCGGCATGAGCTCGCGCCACCTGGCGACGGTCCAATTCTCGTCGACGAGGGAGCGCTCGAGGGCCTTGAGCCTCTGCATGACGACGTCCAGGGCCACCGCCTGCCCCCCCCGGAGGAGGTGATCGGCCGCGAGCGCCAGGGTCTCGATCTCCCGGGAATTGCGCAGGCCAATCTTCTGCCGGGGGAACTCGTTGAACATGATCTGGTGCACGTAAGCCTGGACAATCGCCCGGCACGCGGCGTCGCTGAAATCGGAGGCCGCCAGGGTGCCAAGGAGCCTCGCCATCCGCTGCAGCGTGTCCTCGCTGAGCTGGCCGGCAGACTTCCGCCGCGTCTTGAGGATGTCGACGTGCCTTGGCCTGCCGTTCCCTGGCCCTCCCTCGTCTTCCCCCGACTCGTCAGAGTCCGCAATCACACGACGCCGGATGATGCGAGCAAGTCCGTCGATCGTGATCGACTCTTTGTCCTTGGGGTCCCTGGCCCCAGCCGGCTTCTCAGCGCGCGCACTCGTAGCGACGGCCCTCTCGGCGAGGACATCGGAGAGCTTCCGCCTCTTGGTGGCCCCAGTGCCCGGAACTTGGTCTCGAGCACCACTGCCACTGGCCGTGCCCTCAGGGCGGCCACCAGCAAAGCGCTCCTTGATGCCAGCCAGCTTGCGCTTGAGGTCGGGCATCTGCGCGTCGGCGGGGGCCGCCTTCTCGATCTCCGCGAGGTCCACCATGGTCCATGAGAGTACCACCTTTGCCCGTCCGAGGCGGCGGCTCGGGCCTGTTGTCCCTCTTTTCGTCGCCTCTCCGGCTGCCACCACCGCCACGGCCCTTTCCTGTCCTGAGGCCGAGCGGATCGTAGGGGTCGATGCCGTCCTCGTGCCCCTGCTCCTGATGCTGCACCTCTTCCTCCTCCTCTTCCTCCTCCCGCTCTTGATCGGGAGGGGGGCGCCCCTTTTTGGGCGGCTCTGGAAGAACCTTTTTCTTCGGGGGGCTTCTGGGGGGCACCCGCGGGAGCTCGCGAGCCTCCCGGGCGAGCACCTTGCGCCACAAGTCGACGTGGATGACCTCCGCCTTCTTCTTGTCCTTGGAGGCGGGCATCGCAGCGCAGCATGTCCTCGCAGATCCCTGCGAGCATAAGTGGAGCCAGATGGGCCTCTCCCTCTCGAGGACGTCCCCGACGTACCACCTGTAATATTCGTGAGAAGATCCGAGATGAGTAACCTCCAAAATCTTCCCCTCAAAATTTGACTGACGTTCCAAGTCAATCTTATAAAGAGAATATCCCTGACCTGCACCAGCGTCAGAGTAGTCCTTGGTGA
This sequence comes from Prorocentrum cordatum, assembly GCA_963575745.1. Classification (NCBI taxonomy): domain Eukaryota; class Dinophyceae; order Prorocentrales; family Prorocentraceae; genus Prorocentrum; species Prorocentrum cordatum. Next base: position 496,871 of record CAUYUJ010007635.1, read on the forward strand.
GGATGAGCTCCCCCACCTTGCTGTCGGACTGCCGCTGCGCGGACTTCGAATCCCTTGGGTCTAGAAATTCCGCCTCGGTGTAGACGCAGTCTTCGACGCACGCCGCCATGGCTGTAGGGTGGGCGCGCTCTCAGAGCGTAGCGCCACGGGCCCCCCGCAAGGGGGCCCTACACCCGTTCGATATATGGCGGGGGCGAAAGCGAACAGAGGGCTATGCCGGTGGTTCCCCACAGGGGCCAGCCGATCCAGCTTTGAGCCCTCGGAGCTATGGCGTGCACCTGCCACTCGACAAAACGCTGGTCCGCGTGCGGACCACGATCACTTCGCGACGAGGGTAAACCCCGCTGCAGCGGGCATGCGGAAAGAAAAAACACCTCAGCTAGGCCGTCAGGCGCGAGCTCAGAATGGAAGTTCCCAGCGAGCTTAGCCGATGCGCTTGGGCGCCTGAATATAATCAGTCCGATCCAGCTCGCGACCACCATCGCTGGCGGGCGAACGTCGCGCCCCACAGCGTGTGAAAGTTCCTTCAAACATATCCAGCTCACCTTTTTCCAATGGCGCCCTCCAGACACTTGCGAAGCTGAGCTGCCTCCTCAGGAGTTCACGCCACATGGATGTCGTCAGCGTCTCTGGTTGCTAGGAGACAGAGTTCGCCATTGTGGCGTTTGGCGATGAGCACGTTGTCGCAGAAGGCGGGGGCGGCCTGGCAGGCGTTTGCGAAGCGGATTGGCCAGAATCTCGCCCTGAAGGCGGCGCCTGGTTTCTCCATATGAAGGGCCTCGACTGCTGGATCGAAGCTCTCGAATACTTGGGCCCCGCGGAAGACTGCAACGGCGTCGGCGGAGAGCTCGATGAACTTCGCGCTGACCCTCGCCCGTTTCCTCCGCGAGTTATCTGTAGCTGACCCCCGCTAAGGACTTCGTGGTGACATGCGCGTCCGCCGACCACCCTCGGGGGGCCGCCTCAGAGACGATCTCTCGCTGCGAGTCGCGAGGAGGCGCCGGCGTCGGCGGCGACGGGTCAACGTCGATGTCCTTGGAGCCTTGAAGAATCAGCCGCATGCGCATGACCCTTGCAATCGGCGCGGGATCTGACATCTTCCGCGCTCGCTTAAACTTGCCCACCCACCTGAAATTCAAGGCGTTCCTGGCTCCTCGGCGCGGTCGCCGCGAGAAACATTTGCGGCCCACCGAGACACGGAGCTCCTCGAGCACCTCCGCGGCCACTGCGGCGCGCTGTTGGAACTAGCGAGGGCGAATGGGTCAGCGTCGCGTTAGATCTCAGCTTTCTGCGACGCGGCAACGAAGCTCTGAGTCGCGCAGCGGCCGCGAGTTACTGAGAGGTCAAGGATGAGATTGTGCAACTCGTCGGGTGCCAGTATAATCTCTACGTAAGCATGTCCGTCGTCGTCGAAGTCGCTGGTCTCCGATGGCGCGAGAGGCTCGGCGCCGAATGATAAGTAGCGCTGGTCTGGCTGCACTGCTGCATCCAGAAAGGGCGGCGGCGGAAATGGCGGGGCGGGCCGTGGCTCGGCCACCCCGAGTGAGTCGAAGCTCACTGCGCCTGCAGCGGGGGCATCACGCATGAAGATATTTGCCCAACCGTCAAGGATACCCGCCAGCTTGGGTCGAGGAGGCGCGCGTCGCTCGAAGAGTCCTCGTGCGACCCTTCCTGGGATGGTTGAGGATCGGCCGTCGTCGCGGGCAGACTCGCCGAGGTGAGCGCCAGTCTGCGCGGCGTCGGCACTGCTACCCCGCACGTCCGCCGCTTGAAGAGCGTCTTCCGCGATATCTCCGAAGCAGCGGCCACCAACGCCCTCTTGCTGCGATCTGGGCCTAGGAGCTCGACCAGGCTGGGCGGGCCAGCCTCGGTGCTCCATCAGGTTTCGACCTCGCGCAAGCCCACTCTTCACGGGACCAGGAGTGATCCGTCTTGGCTGTCCTCGATGACGGACCGTTCAAGACCGCGCCCCACTTGGACTGCAACGACACTTGTAAGAATAAGAACGTTCTCGGAGGTGTGTCCGGAACAAATGGCGACTTGACGCCACAAAAATGGCCACCATGGTGATGGTGCTGGTGTCGGCTAAGCAAAACCGCTGGAGCGTGCTAGTCGTGAAGCTGGAGGCAAACTGTTCAACTACCATCCAAACTTACCCGCGTGGTGTCGTCGTCTGGCTGGTAACTCCGTCAAGGAACCCTCCAAAGTCCATGAGCCGCCGTGCATCAGCCAAGCGGCAGCTTTGCCCGGCGTCGCGGTAACTCATGGTCACTGCACAGCCTTGCGCGTCCATCTTGAGAACGGCGGCTGGTGCACTCCAGCCGCTTACGTCCTTAGTGGATAGGGCTCCGTAAACGCCGACGAGCACTGCTGGTATGTAGTACAGGGTCTGCCAAGAGACTTCGTTCATGGTCTTGGAGGCGCCGCTGATTCGTGAGATGGCCGATGCCTCCACGATCCGTTGCAATGCTCTCTCGTACTCGGCGGGAAATAAGTGCAGCCCCCGCCGCGTCGTCGGGGAGCGCCAGCATGTCCGACAACATCCTTCGCTGTCGGCCGAACCTGGCATTGCAAGGAGTGGCACCTTCGCGTGGTATGAGTGAGCTACCAGCAAAAACTGCCTCGGACAGGAGGTCGGGCATGGTGACTCGTAGTCGTTAAGGCCGTAGCTGTTCGCCAATGCAATGCACGGCGTGTCGGAAGATCGCATTGCGTCGCTCGATCATCCGGGCGTGCTGGTCGGGGGCTCGTACTCGGACCACTATGCCATGTCGGTCGAAGAATGGCTTTGCTTCAGCTTCAGTTCCAAGAATACCTTGCCAACCGTCGTCGACCAAGTTTTGAAGGGTCCGAAGATACAAATCCAACATGCTATGATGACTGAGTACAAGCACTCGGAAGATCGACCCCGGCATCGGAAGCATCTCCTTTGTGCAGCCGTGCTGCGTGCCACATGTCGGATATGCCAACCATGTGCCATATGGGGCACTTGCGGTAGAAGAGGATGCCCCCTTCCACTTCCTGGTCGGGAGCCTTCACCAGCTCAACCGATGGTGTTACTTTTGACGCGTCGGAGGTCAGCGCTTGGCTGGCACTCACGGCAATTGTCGATCACACCTGCGATAAGAGTGCGGGCAGCGCACTGCGATCTGTATTTGTCTCCATATCATAAGAATGAGTTTATTGTTCTTACTCCGGCCGGGCCGAGCACGAGAACGCACCCTCTCCCTCTTGATGATGATCAAGATGATGATGATGATGGTGATGATGACGATGATGATACTGATGATGATGTTGCCTCATTCGCTCGACGATGATGACGATGATGATGACGATGATTATGATAATGATGATGCTCACGATGAAGATGGTGGTAATGATGATGCTGATAATGAGCATGATGATGATGTTGATGACGATGACAACAAGCATGACGAGGAGAATGATGCTGATGCTGCTGATGATGATGAGGATGATAATGACGATGACGATGACGATGACGATGGCGATGACGATGACACTGATGACGACGAGGATGAGGATGATGATGATGATAATAATGATGCTGATGATGATGATGTCGAGTATGATGATAGTGATGCTGATGACGGTGACGATGATGATCATGATGCTGATGTTGATGATGATGACGACGACGATGATGGTGATGATGATGATCATGATGATGATGATGATGATGAGGATGATGATGATGATGATGATGATGATGATGATGCTGATGCTGATGCTGATGCTGATGCTGATGCTGCTCCTGATGATGCTGATGATCATCATGCCCCGACATCATCTGCTTTCGGACCCGGATTTGAGGATATCTCGGGCGAGGCGCGGGACTTCGCGCCCCCAAGGGGGGGGGGGGCGCCAAGGGGGCATCGCACGGGCACGTTCGCGCCCAAGTTGCGGGGATGTCTCGAGCGGTTTGCCTGTTCGCGTGCCTCACATCACCCGCGTTCGGGACAGATGTTGAGGATGTCTCGGGCGAGGCGCGGGTCTTCGCGCCCCCAGGGGGGGAGGGGGGTCGCCAGGGGGTATCTCACGGCGCCCAGGTGGCGGGGATGTCTCGAGCGGTTGGCCTGCCTGCGTGCTGACATCCTCTGTGTTCGGGCGACGCGCTGGTCTTCGCACCCCCAAGGGGGGGTAGGGGGTGTGGAGGGGGGGGGCGACATGGGGAGTATCTCGAAGGGGCCGTTCGCGCCCAGATTGCAAGGATGTCTCGGGCGGTCTGCCTGTCTGCGCCTTCCGTATCCCCTGCTTGCGGAACAGACTTTGGGGGCGCGTCGGGCAGGGTGCAGAGCCGCGGGCGGGGGTAGCGGTGCTTTCGTCGCAAGCGCGTGAAGCAGGCGCTCCGCGAGAGCCTGTACTCCCGTGCCAGACCATCTGTGGCGGGGCCGAGCCGGCGGCATCAGGATGCCGGCCCCAACACCGCACCGCGCCTCCTGCAGGTCCTGGGCGAGCGAGTCCATGCACGATGGGAACGCGAGGGGGCCAATGGCGCCGCCCTCCGCGATTCCTTGCAATACTGGGACGGTATACACGCCGTTGTGGTTCACGTGAACGACATCTTCCTCCAGCGTACTTCCTAGAAGGACCAGCATGCCGTCTGCGACTCCTGCCTGCGTCCCGAGGCGGGCCAGCAGCGCCTCTCTCCACGTTCTGGGGAAAGCTTTCTGGAGGTTGCCAGCTCGTAGAGCAACAGATGGGCACTTCCGACGTCCTGGACATAGCCACTCTGCCCGGGGAGCACCGAATCCTGCAGGTGCGCGAAGAGGCGGCGGTGCACCACAGACTTTTGGATGAGCCCCAACTGCGCTTCTACCGTGATCAAATGGAAAGACGACGTACAATCCACTGGCACCTCCCTGCGAAGAGGATCCGCACAACTCCCGCGCCACGCCTCTGGCCTCATCGCAAACTACCGGGGGTCTGCAAGGCTTTGCACGAGCCACCCCGCCTCGTCGAAGTGCGCGTCCCCCAACAGGAAGACGAGCCGCGGGATCAGGTCTGGCGTGGTGGCGCCTGCAGGCCCCATAGAGGTCCCAAAACGGCCTTGACTGAAGGGGCCCCAGGACACACAAATAAATACACACATATAAAAAGATGCCCCATAGTTTCCCATATTTTCGGGGCTTTTGTCTTCCAACCCCCTTCCCATAGTTTCCCATCTTTTCCTGGGAATCGACAATTAGTTGTGTCTGTGTGTTTTTTCCCCTCCTGATTGACCTCTGCTCCCACGGCTGGCTGGTCGAAGGGGTCCTGCGCCTCTGAGGGGCCTCGCCCTCCCAAGGGCCTGCGGGCGGGGGGGCGTGACAGCGGCGTGGAGGACGGGGCCCCAGGGCCCAAGCCACTGCGCCTGCTCGTGGAGCTGCCTGCACCGTGCGTGTCGGGAGCCTTCCGCGGTTAGCGCGTTCCCGCTTTCATCTCTGAGGATGGTCGCGGGCGTCGGCGGCTGCGGCCGCATGAGGCGGAGGCATGTTGCCGCCCTCTCGGAAGCAGGGCCAGGTCCATCCAGCGCTTTGCGGATTCGGCTGCCCAGCGGCCTGGATTTGCTCGACTCTGGCCCGCGAGGACAGGTAGCCTCCCGGACGACCCACCCTGCCATGACAATGCCCAGAATGAGGTGTAGAAGCCAGGCGATTGCGCCTGCCAGCCGCTGGGCGGGACGGGTGGCCGGAGACCGCATCCGCACGCGCACAGACACTCCTGACTATGGCGCGGAATGCACCCAGGGCCTCATGGGTCTGCCGTAGCCCAGCCTGCCATGCCAGCCCCTGAAGCCACCAACTGGGCATGCGAATTCCCCCTTCCGCCCCCTGCCCAGGAGCAGTGGGAAACGGAATGGACAAGTCCAGGAGGAAATGGCCCCCTAGCGTGTACTCCATGCAGGAGTCCCAGTGACAGACTTACCACCAAATCCCATTGACATCTGCATCCATACATGTCCTCAACGGTGTCCTCACATGATCGACATGGAATCCCGCTGTGGGTCCGCACGCTGCCCATGGCCGCCGGGGAGGCCACGACTCTATCAAGGCGTCTCGAATAGGCCATGCCCACGGTGTGTCTCCTGGGCGAACTTGTACAAAACAGAGCTGGATCGGGAGCCAGATGTTCTCTGGAGGGGCCTCGCCAATCATAGGGTTTTGGTGCCCGAGCCCCCAGGTGGCCAGTAAAGCTGTCCAGGCTGGTGTCCAGGCTGGGGAAGGGTCTCGACTTCCCAGCAAGTCGGCCGGCTGTAAGTTGATGTCACCCATGATGATGGCGCGAGCACCCTCTGCGAGGGGGGGTGATCCCCACAGTGCCATCAGGTCCTCCTGCAACCCAGCCGTCTCGTGAAACCTTTCCGAATCTCCACCAGAATTAGGGACGGGTGGCAGATACAGGGCGCAGACATGCCAGGGACAGCCGTGCGCACCTTCGACTCGAAGCCAGAGGCGGCGAACCGAGCCTGCACGGGTCAGCCCTGCAGCTGCTCGGAGAATGCCTCTTGAATCCCAAACGGCCGCTGTGCTCGCGCACGACGGGCCCCCACGCGAGGCAAGACCCAGATCAGGGCTCCCTGGAGCCGAGAGCCCAGAGGGGAGCCGGGCTCCAGGGAGGCCCACCAGCGCCAGGTCGAGCCGCTGCATGGCCTGAAGGATGCCGACCCAGGCGTCCGTGAACGCTCCCCACTGCACCCTGGACCCATCTAGGGAGAGACATCCCATGGTTTTCGGGGAGCCTCACACCAAACCGTGGCACCGCGCCAATAGCCCGGGCGTGGACGGCCTGCCAGTTCGGGCCCGGAAGGCGCCGCGCAGCCCAGCGTAAGGCATCCAGCAGGGCTCCACGCGCGCACGGGTCCCAGGGCGTGCCCACTGGTGGTTCGTGAGAAGGGCCTGCCGACTTCATCCCGGAGTTGTCCCCACCGGAACTGGAGGAGCGGGTCTGCGACTGGATCACCACAGATGCCAAAACTCCAGGAATGCGGGAACGCATCCAGGAGAGCGTCGAGGAGCACGTCCATCCAGCCATTGGGCTGGAGAGCGCGGCGGGCTCGACCTGGGCCCAACTTGCTGGGAGGCAGTAGAGGGTGAGGCTGATCGGGCGATCGAGGAGGAGAGGGGGAGGCCCAGCTCATCCCGAACCCAGCCCAGCTCACCGCGGCCAGGAGCGACCGTGGGGGGGGAGGGAGGGAGGGAGGGAGGGAGGGAGGGAGGGAGGGAGGGAGGGAGGGAGGGAGGGGAGGGGGGAGGGGGGGAGGGGGGGAGGAGGGAGGGAGAGGGAAGGGAGGTCGCCAACATCCCTGGGCCAGTCGGAGCCTCCAGAAAAACTCCTGGTGACCTCTGGGGACCACCACAATCCCATCGGGCCCACACGGGCCTCCAGAGACAACCGCGAGGCAGGACCAAACCACAGAACAACCCAGGGCAGAATGGACCAGGGTCAAGATGGAACGGGGAGGAGGAAGACGAGGAGGAGGAGGCAGAGAAGGAGGGGGAGGAGGAGAAAAAGGTGGAGGAGGAGAAGGAGGAGGAGGAGAAGGAGGAGGAGGAGGAGGAGGAGCAGAAGAAAGGAGAAGGACGAAGGAACAAGGAAGGAGGAAGGGGCAAGGAGGAAGGAGGAGCGGACGAAAAATAATAACATCACTAATACTAACGAGAAACAGAATAATAATACTAATACTAATACTAATACTAATACTAATACGAATACTAATAATAATAATACTAATAATAATACTAATAATAATATTAATAATAATAACAATAATAATAATACTAATCATAATAATAATAATAATCATAATAATAATCATAATACTAATAATGATAATAATATTACTAATAATGATAATAATAATACTTAAAATAATAATAATTATTATTAATATTAATATAATACGAATAACAATACGAATATTAATAATTCGAATAATAATGACAATAGTAATCATGCTGATACGAAAATAAGCATAATAATACGAATGAAAATAATAAGAATAAGGCGGCTACTAATCATATGACAAATTATACACCTACGAATAACAATAATCATGCTAAGAAGAAAAAGCATAACAAGCATAATACTGAACATGCAAATAATAACAGTACGAATACGAAAAAAACAATAAGAAGAAGAAAAAGAAAAAGGAGAAGAAGAACAAGGAGAAGAAGAACAGGGGGGAGACGACGACGACGACGACGACGACGACAAGCACGGACGACGAAGAGCACGGACCAGGGCCACCAGGGGAAGCCGCCACGCGAGGTCCCACCCCGACCGCGGTTGCGCCGGCGCCGGGACGCCGCCGAGCCGCCTGTACGCGCAGGCCATTGCCTCGGCCTGGGGCGGGGCGGGGCGGGGTCGGGGCGGGGCGGGGCCGGGGGCGGTGCGGGGCAGGGCGAGGAAGGCGGAGGCGGAGGGAGAAGAGGAGGGGAGGGGGGGGTGAAGGGGGAGGAGGAGGGGGAGGAGGAGGAGGAGGAGGAGGAGGAGGAGGAGGAGGAGGAGGAGGAGGAGGAGGAGGAGGAGGAGGAGGAGGAGGAGGTGAGGAGATGGAAAAGGAGAAGGAGGAGAAGGAGGAGGAGGAGGAGGAGGAGGAGGAGGAGGGGGAGGAGGGGGAGGAGGAGGAAGAGGATAAGGAGGAGGAGGAGGAGGAGGATGAGGAGGAGGAGGGGGAGGGGAAGGAAGAGGGGGAGAAAAAGGGGGAGGAAAAGGGGGAGGATGAGGAGGAGGAGGAGGAGGAGGAAGAGTGCCCCGCCCGGAGGCGCGCCGATCCCTCCATTGACAATCGATACTACGGTGAGAGTATCATAAGACAGGGAATACTTAAGCTGCAATGCCGTATATATCGGCAAACACTTGAAAAGGACGACTACAGGACGGCGGGGAAGCGGAAGGGAAAAAACAGCAGCCAATGAGGACGCGAATCCAAAACGCAGACCTGAGAGGGCAGCCAGGGCGGGGCAGGGGCGAAACCTGACACCTAAGTGATATGTTCAGCGCCATTCTCGGGACTCTCGCACAGGAACTCAGAAGAACATAACAAGACGCCGTAGTAATACTGTGAGAAGCACGCAGCTCGTCGTCTTCATCGCAAGACTCCAAGTCGTGAGGCTCCAGAATGCCATCCGCCAATCGTGCCATGCCCGCGAGCTCGTGGAGGACGCCTTGGAGGCGGATCTGCACTTCGCTCAAGAAGCCTTGAGAAGCATGTCTCGCCCATGCCATTTTCATCGTGCAGGAACTCACACAGCATATCTGACTCCCATGGTAATCAGCATCAGTGCCTCGTCCAACGTGTCGAGGTCAGACAAAGAGGCAACCAACACAGTGGCCGCATCTTCGAGCAGATGTGACCCCAGGATCATTTTGGTGAACGTGTTCGGGGCGACGGTGTTCTCAGTTTTTGTTTCACACTCAATCGTCGTGTCGAAAATGTCGAGCAGTTGAGGTCGTGGCCCAGCTCCGGATGATCGCCGAGGAACAAGGAATTCGCAGTACTGGCCCCGCTGGAGCTCGTAGTAGCATTGCGTTCGTCCTCCGGGCCAGTGGTGGGGACCTAGATGTCCTCAGCAGGGGAAGTGGCATCGTGCCAAAGCGCCTTAATCGCCTCGTCTGTGAAGTTGCGCACGCTGGCACCTGTGATGTGCCGCAGGGCAGGAACTTTAGCAGAAATCAAGATTGATGATCTTGCTGCGAAAAGCCCCCCGCAATCGACCGTGGTGCCGTGCGCCTTCCGCTATCCCGTCGAAGTGCGCGCCAGCAACATCGGAGAGAATTTGGAGAAGCTGATCGCGAAGCTGGTGAATCAGCTCATCAGGGAGTGGCATCAAGGGGAACGACAAGTGCGAAGAATGACCATACAGGCAAAATGCTGCTTGAGCCACAACGGCTATGGAGGAGGGGGAGGACGAGGAGGAGGGGGACGGGGGGGAGGAGGGCAAGGAGGAGGACGCGCACGGGCGGCGGGCAGGCTTGCCGCATCGGCGCGCCCTCAAGCAGGTGAGGAGGAGGAGGAGGAGGAGGAGGATCGCGTTTCGTTAACGCTTCAGGCTCAGCCCCCCACTTCGCGCAGCGTCGATAAGGATCGGGGTTCAAAGACTGAAGTGTTGGGGTGATTTTTCGCCCTTGCTGGGCCTTCTGGAGGCTTCTCGTCGCGTCGGATTGATGCGCCTTATGAATGTACGCTGCAATCTCAGGATCAATGCCCGCTCAGCGTCAAAAAAAAGGGATCGGGGCTCGAAGGCTGAGGTGTTGAGGGCATTCTGCGCCCTTCCTGGGCCTCCTGGAGGCTTTTCGACGCCTCGGATGGATGCGCCGAACAACGTGATCGAAACGCCCCTCTGGGAGTGTTTCGGGGGCGATGTTTGAAGGGAGGAGAAGGAGGAGGAAGAGGAGGGGGAGGAGGAGGCACACCAGAGTAAACACAAAATGTGTCAACGGTGCCGCAGCACAACCCTCCCATCTCAAGCCCGGTACCCACTAATCCCTACAGGTTGGCACGCGTTCGAAGGACCTGCTGAAAGGAAAGCATGTTCAAGAGTTCTCCTCGGAATCGAACTAAGTCAAGAAGGAGTGGAGGAGGAGGAGGAAAGGGGACGCCCCCTCCTCGCGTCATTGGCTCTTGGAGGTGTTCTCGCCTTGGGATGCTTTCCTGAAGCTGCGCCTCGCCGAGAGCGTTCTGTAGTGCCTAGATCGTCCCAAACAGCGGCCAGAGGCCCGAGTTATAGCCCAGAGAACTCTAGGCCCAGGCCCCCTCGCACCAAGAAAACAAACCTGAGCCTGACGCGACCTCAATCATGGAACGTCCGTGCCACATTGCTTGGCATATTGCTTGGCAGATTGCTTGGCATACTGGTGGGCATAGCTTGTCCTTGCTTGGTATTGCGTGGCTCTGCGCTGCATTGCGTGGCGTTGGATGGCGTTGCGTTGCGCAGCATTGCTTTGCATTGTTTGGCGTTGCTCGGTATTGCTTGGCATTGACTTGCGAGGCAGCGAGGAAACAAGAACAAGGAAACAAACAACCAAGACCAACGAACCACGGAGCCGAGACCAAAGAACCAAGGAACCAAGGACCCAAGCCCAAGATACCAAGAGGCCAAGGAACCAAGACCGAGGATTCAAGGAGCAGAGGAAACGAGACCAAGGAACCAACGAATCGAAACCAAGAAACCAAGGGACCAAGGAACCAAGGAACCGAGACCAAGGGACCAAGGAACCGAGACGGAGGAACCCGAAAAACAAGACCAACGAACCAAGAGTCCGATACCACCGACTCGAGGAGTCAAGACCAGGAAATCAAGGAACCCAGGCCAAGGAAATCGGGCGAGACCACAATGAACCCTGAGGAACGACTGTGTAAAGACTGAAGCAAGACCCGGAAATCCTGGCGCCAACGGGCCGCGCACTCACTGGTAAAGCTATATTTGGAGAGAGAAATATCGGCCAGCGCAGGCTCCAAATATATCATAGAACTGAAACGAAGTGAACTGGAATCGACTGAGGTAGACTGGACTGGAGCACTGTGGACTGTACTGGAGTGGACTCCACTCCACTCTACTCGACCCTACCCTGCTCGAATATACTCTACTCTACTCTACTCTGCTCTACTGGAGTCTATTCTACTCGATTCTACTCCACTCTACATTACTCCAGCTCTACTCCAACTCTACTCCTACTCTGCTCGACTCTGCTCTATTCTACTCTACTGTACTCCAACTCCTACTCTAATCTACTCAGCTCAACTCTATTAGTATTCTGCTCTGCTCCTAATTCCTTATGAGTATCCGCCACCGTGCCTCTGGCACGAAGGGGAGTGCCCCAAAGCTTACAGTTCTGCTGCTGCTGAAGCCAGGATTGTAGTTTGTTGAGGGCCCGGTGCTCTGGAAACCAGGGCCGTCTGGGGGTCTTCCTGCCTTCCGCGGCCCGCCCGCTGCCTGGGGGAGAGCACGGCGTGAAAGCACTTGACTTGGAAACCTGCTACGCAGGACTAGTCTTCTTCAAATTCCTAATCAGTTGGCATGGATTTGCTAATTAGCGGCTGTAAATGTTTTATCCAGTTGCCACTGGCTGCTTTCTCCAGTTGCTAATTAGCGGCGGCCCGGTCAATCGATCTACGATTGGAAAGAGGAGCGATTGGCAACTGAAGGAAACGCACGCCGCAACTAGGCAGCAAAAATATGGAAATTAAAAGGATAGTGGAGAAACACGAGGCCAGCAGGTCTGGCGAGCCTCTGGAGCAGCGCCGCCTCAAGGGCGGCGCGGAAGGCGACGAAGGGAAGGCGCTGGTGCCCTGGGCGGGCCCCGACACAGAAGCCCCCAGGCTCCGGCAAAACAATTCCAGCGCCCGGCAGGTGGGCGGCGGCGCTGCGCAGAGCGCTTACAAGCGAGATCAACGCAAGCGAGGTGGCATTCTCTAACCCGTCGGGGGCCCGCCCACGGGCGCATCACAACGGCGGGGACTGCGGCGGCCGCGCGGCCTTCATCGCCAGTTTCCGCTCGCGCTCCAGGCCCAGCTTCGGAGCCGCGTTCGGCGGGCGGGCCGCGGGCAGGCGCGCGCTGGCGGAGGCCCCTGGCATTCGAGCCAGACCTTGACACGTGCGGAAGGGTAACTCTATGCGCGGAGAGGCAACGCCGGGCGCGCGGCGAGCGAGCTCGCCCCCTCCCCGGACACTCCGCCCCGCCCCGCCCCAGACTCGCGCCGCGCGTGCGGGCGAGGTGAATCGGGCGAGGGAACGCCAGGCGCACTGAATGCGAAGTGCGCGCCAGGCGCGACGGGCGCGTCAGGCCAGCCATGCGCCAGGTGCGCTGCGCGTGCCCGGTTCGCCAGGTGTCTGGGGCGCGCCCAGTGCAGCGGAAGGCGCGGGCGCGCCGCGCGGTGCGCCCAGCGCGCCCGTGCGCCGAGAGGGGCGGCAGCGCCGCGCAGTCCGTCTCGGCGCCGCATGCGTCAGGCGCGCGAAGTGCACCGGGTGCGCCTCGCACGGGCGCGCCAGGTGCGGCGGGGTCGCCGTGGAAGGCAGGTGACACGCGCGCGGGCGCGCCGCAGGCGCGCTCGCGACCGAGAGGCGTTCCCGCGAGGGGGAGCTGACTGTGGAAAGCGCGCCAGCAAGAGCCAATTAGTGGGACCGCGCGACACTATTATGGACTTCCCTCCGCGAAACTCCACGCAAGTTCCCCCCGCGCCGCGTCGGCGCCCGCAAGCCCGCAGTCTGCAATGTTGATGCCGTAACACATGACTTCAGAACTTTCGCTGGCGTCCGCAGACCTTGCCGCGCGCGGAACAGAACACTGAAGTTTGGCGTGAATGGGGGGTCGGCTACATTTGCGCGAAGTTTCGCGCAGCACTGACGGCGGCGACGGCGCTCGCGACGACGCCGACGTCGACGGCAGCAACGATGGCGACGAGCACTGGGCGGGCACGTGCACGCCGGCCACGAGTCCACGGGGCTCGGGCCATCAAGCGGGGCCTGCTCTCGACGAGGAACCGCGGGCTGCACCCCCCCCTTGGCCGCGCGGACCTCTGCGCGGCGAGCTGCAGGGCGCATGGGCGACCATGATCGCAATCTTGGCATCTACGCCCCCCTTACTGGAGTTCGATTGATAGCGCCAAGGATTCTTTCCAAGCGTTCGAAACCGCGCGCGCCGAACGCGCGCCCCGCGCGGCGCGCCAGCTGTCCGCCAGCCCTTGCGGCCAGCGTCTGCAACAAATCTTTTCAAAACGAAGCCGCGGAGCCGTCGCGCAATGCACTTGAGCGCGCGCCTCCGCTCGAACTCATTGAGGGTTCCAAGCGCGGACAAGCCCGCCCAGTTCTGGGCCGTTAGCTCCGACGCGCCCACCGCGCCCTTGTTCATGAGCTGCGTCCTCAAGGCGGCGCCGGTGTCTGGGGGCGGCCGCATTTTGCTGGCGAGGTCGGCGAGGCCGCCGATGTCCGCCACGGCCGCGCCCGCAGGGTTCCCCGCGCCAGCGGCGCCTCCTGGGCCCGCCGGCGGGACCGGCGAGCGCGGCGCGGCCCGGGCGTCCGCCGCGTTCGCCCCGCCCGCCATCCAGCGCACATCTGGACGGCGCGTGGGTCCATGTCCGTCATGGACCGGACCACCGCCGAAAACTGGAACGGGACGAAGCGGTTCCGCACGTGGCGGGCGTCCTCAAGTCGCAACGCCCTTCGGGCCCCGCAGGCCGGCCGTCCTGCGGCGCCGTGGCGACGGCGCCGCGGTCCCGCCGGAAGTCTGGGTTGCCGTCGTGGAACGATTGGAAGACCTGGCCCTCGAAGGGGAGCCCACTAAACTTTCAGGTGTACTGGGCGGGGCAGCAGTCGTCCCACATCAGGACTTAGCTGGTCCCAGATAGACTAGGCACGGCGTCGCCCGGCGCTGGGCCCAACTGCGCCAGTCCCGCGCCGGGGGCTGCGAACGCGTGAAGTGCGCTGCGAGCGCTGCGTCACGTCGTGGCGGGCGGGCGGCGCGAGCGCGTGTCCCGCATTGCATTATGTGATGCAGATTCGCGCGCTGGGCGCATGCTAGATCAACGCAAAAGCACCACGCGGTGAGATGAGAAAGCGGTTTGTGATCGAACTTGCTGCAAATACACTGCTATCTTACGACTTCAGCAAATTGTCGCGAACAGAAGTTCGGCCAGATGTGGTGTAATAAACCTAAGACGGCTGATGCACTTAAATTGGCATGATTCAAATAATAAAATGGTTGTTATGATTTCCTATTGTGTGCGGGTGTGGGCGTTGCGCAGAGTTTTGCCAGGGCATGTTGGACATCTATATTTGGAGATCTTTGGAGATAAACGAATGTGCGCCCAGAGTATCATTTGACAGGGTGGGGGTGTGTCAATCCAGTTGGCCTTGGAAAATTTGAATTCATGCGGGAAGCGAACGATGGATCAGAATCACAAGTAAATTTCAATACAAAAATGAAGGACGAGTCTGGGGGGGAGCGGGCGGTGGCTTGTGCAGGAAACTGCGCAGTGCAATAAACGTGTGGTGCGAGCTATGTAGTGCAAGTTACGTGGTGCAATCTATGTGGTGCACGCTATGATGTGTGAGCTGTGCGGTGTGAGCTATGTAGTGCACTCTATGTGGTATGAGCAACGAGATGTAAGCTATGTGGTGCACTCGATGTGGTGTGAGCTACTTGGTGTACGCACGGTGCGCCCACGACACGGCCACGGACGGCAAACTGGCGAGACCTCCCCAGACCCGCCAAACACACGAGGCGACCACAAGGCGGCCTCCGAGAAGCTACGTTTGGGTTGTGCCGACTGGGGGGGACAACGTACTTGCTCGCAGAGCTTCACGGAGAAAAGTGAGACATCATCCAGGAATCTTGGGCTGCTATTTGTACTCTGTTCTAGTGACGTCGACGCTTAGCTGAATCCCACCAGCCCTCTGGGCGTAGGTGGTCTAGAACAGATCCTCTTCCACCCCTCCCTCTTCTCCCTTGGGGAGGGGTTTACCCCTCCCCCTACCCCCTCTCCTGGACCTCGACGGAGGGTTTCGCGAGCGGTCGGGCGGTTCCTTTGGCCCCAAGATGGCATCAAAAGCGCGTCAGAGAGCCCAAGATGAGCTCCATGATGGCTCAAGATAGCGCAAGATCGCTCAAGATGGCTCCTAAGATGGTTCCAAGAGGCCCCAAGACGGCCCCAAAACGGCTCCAAGAGGCCAAAGAGCTCCCCAAGGAGGCCCCGAAGATGCCAAAATCGTCCCGCAACCTGGGGGGAAAAAACAATATGTGTTGCTTTCTCGCCTTTTCTCTTCCGATGGCCTTCCGAGGCCTCAGGATGGCTCCAAGATGGCCCAAAAGGGCCCCAAGAGAGGCCCAAGAGAGCCCCACGACGGCCCAAAGAGCGCCCAAGAGCGCTCCAAGAGCGCCCCAAGAGGGCCCCAAGAGGCGATTTATGGTGCTCCCGAGGGGGGAGGCTAATTGAAACTCCCCTTTTGTTTGATCGACTCCCTCCGAGATGGCCCCAAGAACGCCCCGAAGGCTCCCCAGAGTGCCCCAAGAGCGCCCCAAGAGGCGCCAAGACGTCCCCAAGAGGCGCCCAAGACGCCTCCAAGAGGCCCCCAAGAGACCCCCAAAAGAAGCCCCAAGAGGATTTCCGAAAAGGCATTCAAGACGCTTCTGGCTTTTCGGTTCGCCGTCCTCTTCCTCTTCCTCTTCCTCGACCACCTCTTCCTCTTCCTCCCTCCTCCTCCTCCTCCCCCTCCTCCTCCTTCTCCTCCTTCTCCTCCTTCTCCTCCTTCTCCTCTCTCTGCTCCTTCTCCTCCTTCTCGTCCTCCTCGTCCTCGCCCTACTCCATATCCTCCTCATTATCCTCCTCCTCCTCCTCCTCCTCCTCCTCCTCCTCCTCCTCATCATCCTCCTCCTCGTCCTCCGACGACGACGATTCCTCTTCCATCCTCCCCCTCTCGGGGTCTGTGACAGCTTCCCCCGCCCTTTGTTATTCTGCATGCTCCCCGACTTCCCCGATCACCTCAACTCCCCTGAGCATCGTTTCTGGATGGGCTGGTGGGGATATTTTTTTGATTCGCGGCCCGCAAAGAAAAGTCCTGAGGGCGGTATGACCGAGGCTGGGGCACAGCGACAGATAATTGGCGCGACACCGCGCAGAGTGCACCTGCAGATAATTAAAAGAGGCGGCCACGGTTCAGCCCGCGGGTGGGAGCGAACCGAACGCGAGCCCAGCCGCTGAGCGTGTGTCAGCAGAAGAAGGCAACCGCGATGGAACCAGCCGAAGCCCTGCGGCCAGCACGCGGACCCCAAAAGCCGCCTAGCGTGTGCCAGCAGAGGGGGGCAACCGGGTGCAAGGAACCAGGTCGGACCCGCAGGTGGAGTACCGACTGTCAGAGGGCGCGTTGGTGGGGATACGCGAAGCGTCAACAATTTGAAACGGAGATCTACCGAATATGACGACGGCGGCCTGATATCAAATTCGGGAGTTGGAATAATCAGAAAGCTGACTGGAGAGCGGCAGAGAACGTGGCGAAACCTCGCTGGACCCAGCGCACGGGGCGACCACGAGACGGCCACGGGCGGCAGCGTGGCAAAACCTCGCTGGGCCCACCGAGCCCACGAGGCGCTCACGGGGGCGGCCAGAGACGGACGCGTGGGAAATCGTCGCCCGACCCATCAGAATCCCTCTCGACGCAACCTAGAACCCCACAGGGCAGGCAGGGAAAAGGGTCCCCCCGCTCGTCTGCAGAAGGCGCCCATACAGCCGCCACCACCATGCCTGGTCAGGGCCGTCCAAGGCACCACGATGGCGCATAGACCCTCCCAGCCGAGGCCAGGAGTAAAGGAGTAGGGACACCCCAACCGAA
>CAUYUJ010007636.1:0-45466 GCA_963575745.1 Prorocentrum cordatum
CCGAAGACGGACCAAGAGGCCCTCAAGACGCTCCAAGAGAGCCCCAAGAGCACACCCAAGAGGGCCCCAGGCGCCAAAATCGTCAATTTTACATAGGTTTTTGAATGATTTTGGCCTTCTCGCCTTTTCGGCTTTCCGACACTCCAAGACGGCCCAAGAGGCCCCCAAGAGGCCCCCAAGAGCGCCCCAAGAGGCCTACAATAGGGCCCCAAGACGGCCCAAGAAGGCCCCAGGACAGCCTAAGAGGCGCCCAAGACGGCCCAATAGGGCCCCAAGACGGGCCCAAGAAACGGCCAAGAGGGGGACGAGGAACCGAGAATTCGAGACTTCCGCCCTAAGAGGCCCCCGGGAAGCCCCAAGAGGCCCCCAAAGGCCCCAAGAGGCCCCCGAGCGGCGCCAAGACGCCCCCAAGATGCGCCGAAGACGGCCTCCGGAAGCCCCAAGAGGCCCAAAAGAGGCCCGAAGAGGCCCCACAACGGCCCCCAAGAGGCTTCAAGTTGCCTTCCAGACGCCCCCGAGAGGTCAACCACGAGATCCCAACCAACATCCATAAGGCCTCCTCCTCCTCCCCCTTCACCCTTCCTCCTCCTACTCCCTTCCGCCTCCTCCTCCTCCTCCTCCTCCTCCTCGTGCCCCCCCCCCTCGTGTTGTCTTTCGTCATATTCAGGGTCGGCGGCAACGGCCGTAAGGCCTTCGCAATCTTCGAAACAGTGCATTACCCCTGAGACATTCTCATCAACTTATAAGAAGGATGACTCGTGGCCCGACGCATAAAAGGAAGGTCAGAGACACGATAGGAACTTTGGAATGGACAATACACTGCGGCCTGCCCGCCTACTGCGGCAATTGAACCGCGTGCAGCCCCATGGAGAAAGAGATACAAAGGTTAAGGGGGGATGCGTTTTTCCTGTATGCCGGGGGTTGCGGTTACGATTGCGAATGGAATGCGACGGTGTTGGCTCCCCGGGGCTCTCTTGGAGATCCTCTTGGAGCGCTCCGGGGGCATCTTGGAATCCTCTTCGACCGTTTGAACCGCCTCGTGAGCTGTCTGAGAGCATTCGAGAACGTGTTGGGAGCGATTCGGAGGCTGTCTTCAGTTGCCGAAGGCCTCCTGGAGGAGCCCAAAGACTTAGAATGTGGCGTTGTGGTATACCAAGAAAAAACGTTCGACACGGGCCCAAGGATTCGAGGTTTCCAGAAGAAACCGCACACCGTAGGAGAGGCACTCCTGAAGGAGCCCGAGGACAGAGGATAGGGCTTTTGGCAGGAGCCCAAGGACTTAGGATGAGGTTTTCGGCAAGGACAAGTGCCCTCAGGATGAGGTTTCCCACAAGGGCCGCAGGACGTACGACAGGGCCTCCCGGAGACGCCGAAGGAATTAAGACAAGGTGCGTGAGAGGAGCCCGCAGAACTAAGATAAGGTGTTCGACAGGGGCGCGAGGACTTGGGAAATGAAGCCCAAGGACTCCTGGGAAGGCTGCGACTGGGGCCAATGGGCTCAGGATCAGGTGTTCGACAGGAGGAGCCCAAGGACAATGACAAGATGTTCGACAAGGCCCACGGACTTGGGATAATAAAGTTCCCACTAGGGGCTGCAGGACCTAAAAGAGGAGCCCAAGGACTTATGCCAAGGTGTTCGACGGAGGCCACAGAGACTTCGGGGAAGGCTTGCGACAGGGGCCGCGGGGAGCGTCGGAGAGAGGACTTCGGGACATATGTTTAAGCGAAACCCCATGACGCAGGATGTGTTCGACAGCGGCACGAGGCCTTAGGGTCAGGTGTCCGACACGGGCTGCAGAACGAAGGAGCGGGCTTCCTGGAGAGGTGCATTGACTTAGCATGAAGGATTATTTGAGAGGAGCCCTCGGACAATAATAGGAACAAGCAAACTGACAGTGGGCCAAGATCGTAGGATAAGGTGTTCGAGAGGGGCCTAAGGACATAAACAAAACTCAAAGAGAAGCTCAAGGACTTATGACGCGGTTCCAAGTGAGCGCAAATACTTAGGATGAAAAGCTTGAGAGGAGCTCCCCCGGAATTGGGATGAGGTGTAAGCCGGGGACAACGACGCGCAGAAGAGAACCTCCCTGAGAAGCCCCAGGATTGAGGATACAACGTTTGAGAAAAGGCCACCCGTGTCTCCTGGGGCTTCTTGGCGGGCTGTTCGGGAGCACGGTCTGGAATCGTAGGTACCTTTTTTTTTTCGTGCGTCTTCCAGCAAAAGGCAAAAGCAGTCACCGCTCCTGAGACGTCCAGACGAACACGTTGGACCAGGGCACGCTGGCAGGCAAGGGGCAACCAGTAGACTGAACGAGCTCAGTTCCCTCCTCCTATCCTCCGTCCTCTGTAAGACCGTTCGGCCCCCACACTCAACAATCGTGGAACGAGCCCATGCATCTGGGTAATGAGCGCCTGCGCAGCTTGGCGCGTCTCACGCTTACGGTGGACTTAAAGCCTAGGATCCATGAGCCCAGCTCCAAGTCCTAGAGTCTGGCTGCATCCTCTTTCGCAGGCGCAATTGCCATTCAGCGGCTGCGCAAGCACTGCCCACTCAACGACTGAATTCAAGAAGGGACACGCTGTGACGCTGAACACATGCACGGGAAGCCATTGTCGCCTGCGTATGATCATCTTCACCCAATAAACCCCCTACCGCAAACCCAGCACGGTCGAGATGCTTGATGTAAACATTCAGGTACTGGATCCCCTCCCTCGTGCGCCCATGAGCCACCTTTACATCTACCTTCCCAACATGTTTCCACTTCGATGTTCCGTAGCTCACATCCAGGGCGTGAAAGTGAAGACCGCCAGACCACGTAGCCTCTACCCACACCCCTGTCATGTTCAATTCTCGGAAGTACAAGTCTGCGCACTGCATACCCATTTGCACCGCTTCAGCCTCTACATGAAGCAGGGCTCTCTCAGCGCGCTCCCCCTTTGGAATGTTGACCAGTGTGTGCTTGCCAGGCCTCCTCAGGTCGAAACGCTCGCCGTAGATGTTTCGTAGGTGTGGGTCCCCTGTGGCAGTCATGGCGCCGCTGGAGACAGCCAACGGTGGAACGGGCCCCGGGGAAGCCGTGGGGCCCGGCGTCGAGAGAGGCGTCGGACGCGGCGTCGGTGGCTGCGTTGAGATGACGGCTAGGGCCGCCGGGCCTCCGATGGCTTGCAGGGGAGCGTTGCCGGACGCGCCGGGCGCAGTGGCGGAGAGCGCGCTGCTGATAAGGGCAGCAAGCCTGGCCAGGTCTTGACCAGAAGCCTGGGAGCTCAACAGCTCTGTCGCGCTGTCCTGAACCGAATGGGCCGTCTCTTCCAGCACGACAATGCGGTAGTCGATGGTGACGTTGCCGGCCAGCGAGCGGCGCGTGGCCTCGTACTCGACGGTGGCGTCAAGACGGCTACCACTGTCAATGCTGCAGAACACCGCGACGTCTTCAGGGGCTACGGTACCGTTCATGTAACTCGCGATCGATGATTGAAGAGCCTCCCGCATGTCTGCGCTGCTGGAACAATCTGACGCAAACTTCTCGGGGTCGGGCACCGTCACAGCGAACTCGCCCTGGACCATCGGGGGGGCCGTCGGGGCGGGGGTCGGCGTGGGCGTCGGGCTGGCCGTCGGACTGGCCGTGGGGCCAGCCGCGGGGCTCGCTGCAGGGCTTGATGTGCAATTTCCGGCGTGATCGACCGCAATCTCTTCCGAGCCTCCGAACGCCTCCGTGGGGGCATTGCTGGCCGCGGCAGGCGCAGTGCTGGACAGCTCGTCGCTGATGATGGTGACGAGTCTGGCCAAGCCCTGACTGGAAGCCTGGGGGCCCAAAAGCACTTCTGCGCTGTCCCGAATCGAGTCGACGAGTCCGACAGGCGCGGCGATGTCGTACTGAATGGTGACGTTGCTGGTACGGTGCTCGTCGACACGCTGCCCGAAGACGCAAAACACCGAGACGTCCTCAGGGGTGACGGTGCCATTGAAAATTGTCGCGATTGACGTTTCTAGAGCAACTCGCACGTCTGTACCGTTGGAACAATTCTCTGCAAATTCTTCGGGGTCGGGGACGGTGAGGGCAAAACCACCTTGAACCGTTGTGCAGACCGTCGGGCTTGGCGTCGGGCCAGCAGTTGGGCTGGCTGTCGGGCTGGCCGTCGGGCTGGCCGTCGGACTGGCCGACGGGCTGGCCGTCGGGCTGGCCGTAGGGCTGGCCGTAGGGCTGGCCGTGGGGCTGGCCGTCGGGCTGGCTGTCGGGCTGGCAGTTGGGCCGGCCGTGGGGCTAGCAGTCGGGCTGGCCGTCGGGCTGGCCGTAGGGCTGGCCGTCGGACTGGCTGTCGGGTAGCGCGTCGGGTTGGGCGTCGGGTAGGGCGTCGGGTAGGGCGTCGGGTAGCGCGTCGGGTAGGGCGTCGGGTAGGGCGTCGGGTAGCGCGTCGGGTAGGGCGTCGGGTAGGGCGTCGGGTAGCGCGTCGGGTTGGGCGTCGAGGGCGTCGGGTAGCGCGTCGGGAAGCGCGTCGGGTGGGGCGTGGGGCTGCGCGTCGGGAAGCGCGTCGGGTGGGGCGTGGGTCTGGGCGTCGGACTGGCTGTCGGGCTAGCAGTTGGGCTGGCCGTCGGGCTGGCCGTCGGGCTGGCAGTTGGGCTTGCCGTTGGGCTGGCTGTCGGGCTGGCAGTTGGGCTGGCCGTAGGGCTGGCCGTAGGGCTGGCCGTGGGGCTGGCCGTCGGGCTGGCTGTCGGGCTGGCAGTTGGGCCGGCCGTGGGGCTAGCAGTCGGGCTGGCCGTCGGGCTGGCCGTCGGGCTAGCCGTCGGACTGCGCGTTGGGTTGCGCGTCGGACTGGCAGTTGGGCTGGCCGTGGGGCTCGGCGTCGAACGTCTCCGTCTCGGCGTCGAACGTCTCCGTCGCGGCGCATAAGAGGGGGGGCTTGGAGCAGGAGGACTATTCCCCTGAAAGAATTGGCCAAACAGGCTTCCAAGTCCCCCAAGCGCAGGTGCTGCACCTGCAAACATCGCACCGCTAAGCGACAACAGCGCAGCCCCAACACCCCCCGCTACAATGCCTGCTAGAGCTGCTCCTATATCTTGAAGAGTATCGTCAAACGAGCTGGCTTCGACCTCGTACCCAAGGGTGACGTTGCCATCAACCAATTTGCAGAACACATTGATGGCCTGAGGGTCGACGGTGCTACCAAGTTCACCATCGAGGTAGGTCGCAATCGATGCTTGAATATCCGGGTTATTTGTACAATTTGCCACAAACTCTTCTGGGTCGAGCACCGTTGCAGAGAGCTCACCGTACACCGCTGGGGGGGCCGTCGGGGCGGGGGTCGGGCTGGCCGTCGGAATGGCCGTCGGGCTGGCCGTCGGGCTGGCAGTTGGGCTTGCCGTTGGGCTGGCTGTCGGGCTGGCAGTTGGTTTGGGCGTCGGGTAGGGCGTCGGGTAGCGCGTCGGGTTGGGCGTCGGGTAGGGCGTCGGGTAGGGCGTCGGGTAGCGCGTCGGGTAGGGCGTCGGGTAGGGCGTCGGGTAGCGCGTCGGGTTGGGCGTCGGGTAGGGCGTCGGGTAGGGCGTCGGGTAGCGCGTCGGGTTGGGCGTCGGGTAGGGCGTCGGGTAGCGCGTCGGGTTGGGCGTGGGGCTGGGCGTCGGAGTGGGCGTGGGGCTGGGCGTCGGGTTGGGCGTGGGGCTTGGCGTTGGGTTGGCCGTGGGGCTGGCCGTCGGGCTGGCCGTAGGGCTGGCCGTGGGGCTGGCCGTCGGGCTGGCCGTCGGACTGGCCGACGGGCTGGCCGTCGGGCTGGCCGTAGGGCTGGCCGTGGGGCTGGGCGTCGTGGAGATCGATGATGTCAGCAATGCAGCGACAATGTCTCCATCCCTTTCTGTGGATACCGCTAGTCGAACTTGACTTGGAAGTGATTGGAACGGTGGGCAATTTACACCGTTGACGGCAACGGTCATTGTTGCGAGGGACATGTCGATCTGCACACGGATCACATCACCAACTTGAATACCGTGATTTGAACAACCCTGCCAACTACTTTGACCCCACTTGTTGCCTAGAAGTTGGAGACCTCGACCAGATTGGCAATTGTACCCATCAACGCTGCTGTGGTAGCATCCGCTCTGTCCAAGATCGTACCCTTCGAATACGACACCGAATGCTACACTGCAGCCTGGCGATTGAGTACAGCCATGGGACGACGCGACATATGCAAACGATGCCGTGTAAGTCCCTGACTCTATCCATGGGCCAAACGCTATGGTCCTCCAGAGCCATGATGAAGCCGCACTCCTTGTCACCGTTGAGCCGTCGACGACGTACCACGTGTTGTCTGGCTGCCAAAGGGACACCGGCGAAGTAAACACCTGCAATGACGCGCCGTACTCGTAGAAATACAACAGCACACCCCTTGGGGGGCTTGCCACCGACCAAGAATGGAGCCTCACACCGTTTTTGTACACGACAATCATGTTCGCCTCCCACTGAAACCTGAACACATCATGCGTCGTGTATGTGCTGTCGGCTCTACCAGGTATGTAGACTCGCCCTGCTGGGAAAAGGCCTATATATGCTCCATTCGGGTATTTCGAATTGTCTGTCAGATCAGCGGTGAGACCAACCCGTTTGTGTGCCCATGTCTCTTCAGCCTGGATGCTTACGCTTACAATGCCGTGCGCACTCGCCGAGGCATCGTACGCCGACCCACTGGATATTTTTCGGATCGTGTTGCCCACTCGCACGGCTTGCGTGAGCGTCCATGCTGCCGACGGGTCAATGTGCACGTAGTGGAGGCAGTATCCTTCTCCACATGAATATGCCATTGTAGTACCACTGTCCCAGAGACTGCTGATTGATGCACGCGTCAGGCTGTGATACCCTGACACATATCGGGCAGATCGCGAACCTGTTTCAACTCCGTTCACTATGGTTACACCAACCATCTTGGTGTAGCCCCCATGGTAGACAGCGAAAATCCACAAAGTGAAATCGCTTCGGTGCAGGACTGCACGGACATTATTGTACTGGGACAACATAGCGCTGCTTGGACCGACTTGCCCAGTCACGGTAAGCACTCTCGTCTCAGCACCCTGATGCGGGCATTGGCTCCCTCTCGCCCACCCATAGTCGTTTCCCGTGTAGATGCTGCTCGACCCTGCGAGCGCGCAGTCGAACCTTGAGCAGCTGCCTCCACATCCACAATTTCCAACCCACCTGCAATAGTCGTTGCAGATGCCCTGCCCCTGGACGTCGTACCACCCGCGCTCACAGCTTCCTCCGTAGCCCAGGTCTACGATGTTCTGCTGGGCTGGTAGTATGTAGCGATCTTCGAGATTATTCGGATCGAAGGGGTAGATCACTGGGGAGATTAATGGAAAAGTAGAGGCGTTGGTCCGCTCGGCCCCCTTGCCGTCGGCATCGCCGCTCTTGTCGTCAGCGTTCAGCTGCAGCGAGCCCGCGTGACTGAATATGGAAAGCATGATTGCGATGTGTTTGGCCCAACGCATCCTGGAACGAGCGGCGGCTCGCCTCAGAGCAAGAGGTCTGGCGATGTGTACGTGCGATGCCGGAGTGCACCGAGATCCGCTTGTATGCTTCAGCTCAAACGGCTTGAGCTTGAGCCAAAATGGAGGGCCCGAAAGCCTTCTCGGAGGCGTCTTGGAGGCAGGGTTGGCTCTCTTGTGCGCCTCCTAGTGGCATCTCCGCGCATATTGGAGACGTCCTGGAAGCCTTTTGGGTGCCTGTTGGCTGTTGCCGTGCTGACCTACGCTACGCGACAATATGCAATGATAAGAGACGCTGTGATACACGATGCTAGTATGCTATGCTGTGCGAAGCAATGGAATGCCTAGCTATGCGACCCCTCCCTCCCAATTACGACAGCATGGCAGCCTTGGCATAACCGCCACCCCCACCCCCGAATAAAACCAGCACGACGTCCTTATGAAACCAATCCCCTCACCATCGAAGGTAAACCCGAATCAGAACCAGGACAACGTCATTGAACCACGCCCTCCAATTGCTGTTGGTGCTCCCCTCCTCGTCCTCCTCCTGGTCGTCCTCCTCCTCCTCCTCCTCCTGCTCCTCCTCCTCCTCCTCCTCCTCCTCCCCCTTTTCCCTCTTTACCCAGTAACATGTCGCGAACGCTTCCTGCGGCACAATGCACGAACAAGATGAGGTACCCTCCTCCTCGCGTCTCTGCCTCACCCCCCCTTCTCCTCCTCCGTCGGCGTCTGTGTAATGATGTGCCGTGCGCTGCTCTGCCTCGCTATGATTGCTACGATATGCCATCCTATGCCATGCTATGCTATGCCGTGCTACGCGATGCTACACTACGCTATGCTATGCCGTGCCGTGCTGACCTACGCTACGCTACAATATGCAATGATAAGAGACGCTGTGATACACGATGCTACTATGCTATGCTGTGCGAAGCAATGGAATGCCAAGCTATGCGACCCCCCCCCTCCCAATTACGACAGCATGGCACCCTTGGCATAACCGCCACCCCACCCCCGAATAAAACCAGCACGACGTCCTTATGAAAACCAATCCCCTCACCATCGAAGGTAAACCCGAATCAGAACCAGGAAAACGTCATTGAACCACGCCCTCCAATTGCTGTTGGTGCTCCCCTCCTCGTCCTCCTCCTGGTCGTCCTCCTCCTCCTCCTCCTCCTGCTGCTCCTCCTCCTCCTCCTCCTCCCCCTTTTCCCTCTTCACCCAGTAACAAGTCGCGAACGCTTCCTGCGGCACAATGCACGAGCAAGATGAGGTACCCTCCTCCTCCCGTCTCTGCCTCACCCTCCTTCTCCTCCTCCGTCGGCGTCGCCCAGGGTGCCAGAAAACGACCCCAAATAAAACCAGCACGACGTCATTGTGAAAACCAAATCCCCCTGACATCCAGGTGCATCCCTTTACGCCAGCATACGTGTTTAGGAGTGGCCACCCCGAATAAAACCAACACGACGCCTTTATGAAAACCAATTCTCCCGACACCAAAAAAAAAACAAGAATACAACAAGAACGATCTCCTCAAGCAACCACGGGCCTATGGCTATGTGTCTCTCCTCGTTCCTTCGACCCTCCTCCCATCGTACCCGCCCGACTCCTGTACCATCACCACCCTCCTCGTCGCGCTTCGCTCCTCCTTGTCCTCCTCCTCCTCCTCCCCCTTCGCGTCCCCCCGAAATGACACAGAAGTAGACCCCCTAATTCCCCTCTACGTCTGCAAAGCTGCCCGAGAAACACCACCCACGAATAAAACCAGCACGACGTCATTAAGAAAACCAAGTCAGCTGACACGGAAATGAAACCTGAATTAAACCAGAACTGCGTCCTTCACTCCCCCCGTGTACTCCTGACCCTCCTCCTCTTCCCTCACCTTCGCCCGGGGTGCCAGAACACGACCCTGAGTAAAACCATCACAACGTCCTTAGGAAAACCAGGCCCGTCCGACATCCAAGTAAACTCCTCTACGGCAGCATAGGTGCATAGGGGCAACCAACCCGGATGAAACCAGCACGACGCCTTTATGCAAACCAATTCCCCCGACATCAAAGTGAACACCGAACACAACCAGAACGCCCTCCCTATGACCCCCACCATGGTTATTTGTCTTTTCCCGTTCCTCCGACCCTCCTCCCATCATACCCCCCGCTCTCCCGTACCATCACCACCCTCCTCATCGCGCCTCGATCCTCCTCCTCCTCCTCCACCTCCTCCTCCTCCTTCCCCTCCCACCTCGCCTCCACCCGTAACGTCAAAGCAGTAAGCCTCTGATTCCCCTCTACGTATGCATGGCTGCCCAGTAAACACCACCCACGAATAAAACCAGCACGACGTCAGTGAGAAAACTAAGTCAACCAGCAAGGAATCGAACTCTGAAGTAAACCAGAACGGCGTCCTTCACTCCCCCCCTTTCCTCATCACACTCCTCCTCCTCCTCCTCATCCTCCTACTCCTCCTCCTCCTCCTCCTCCTCCTCTTCCATCGGCTTCGCCCGGGGTGCCAGATAACGACCGCGAATAAAACCAGCACAACGTCCTTACGTCCTTATGACCCCCCAGACATCCAAGTAACTCCCTCTACGGCAACATGTTTGTACAGAGCCAACCACCCCGAATGAAACCAGCACCACGTTTTTATGCAAACCACTTCCCCCGACATCAAAGTGAACCCCAAAACTTATGGTTGTTTGTCTTTCCTCGTTCCTCCGACCCTCCTCCTTTAATACAACCCGCTCTCCTGTGCCATCACCACCCTCGTCCTCCTCCTCCTCCTCCTCCTCCTCCTCCTCCTCCTCCTCGTCGTCCTCGATCTCATCCTGCTCCATATCCTCCTCCTCCTCCTCCTCCTGTTCCATATCCTCCTCCTCTTCCTCTCCCTCCTCCTCCTCCTTCTCCTCCTCTTCCTCCGTCGGCCCGAGGACCTGTAATTTCAAGTGGTCCAAACGCGCTGTGCATGAAACTGGGGTCCCCAGAACCGTTTCTGAGGATCCGCAGTGCCCTGATTGTGCAAGTGTGACTCTGGGCTTGCGTCATGGAGCCAGATTTTGGCGATGGCTGCGGCTTGGGGCCCTCTTGGGGGAGTCCTTTGGGCGCCGACAGGGGCCGTCATAGGCGAAGTCCCGGGCCTTTTGGAGCTCCTCTTCAGCAATCTTGGGCCCCTCTGAACCACCTGGGAGGATGCCGCCTGAGGGCGATTGCCGTTGGAGCTTCCCGCAAGTTGGACACCTCTGGGGCTCTCGTGGGGACCTCTTGTAACCTTCTGGGGGCTGTCTGGGCCGTTCTTGGGCCATCCTGGCGCCGTCTTGCGCCCTTTTCCAACTTGCGTGGTCTGTCCGGAAGCGCCTCTGGGATCCTCTTGGGCTGTTTGGGGCGCCTGGGGAACAATAAAAGCGAACATGCAAAACTCGACGGGGCCCTTAATGGAACTCAATATTGTTTGTCTCCCACGGGAGACGTGGACGCCCTGTTGATGCCGTCATGGGGCCTCTTGGCTGCGACCTGGGCCGTTTTCAGGCCATCTTGAACCCCCTTGGAGCGCTATTGGGGGGGCGCTCTTGGGCCGTTTTGGAGGCGTCCGGGGCCGTCTGGAAGCAATCGCGAGTCCTCTTGGAGCGCTCTCGTGGGCGACAGAGCCCCCCAAAAGGCCGAGAACCGGCCCTGGAAAAAAAGAAAAGAAAAAAAAAAAAAAAAGAAATAGAAAAAAAAAAAAAAAAAGAAAAAGTGGAAAAAAAAAAAAAAAAAGACATAAAGAAAAAAAAAAATAAAAACACGAAAAACAAGAAAAAAAAAGGGAAAAAGAGGACAACAGAAATAAGAAAAAAGAAGGAAAGGAAAAATAAGAAAGGAAAAAAGAAAAAGAAAATATAGAAAACCAAGAAAAAGGCCCAGAGGGTACACGCGGTTAGCGCGGGAGGGGGCCCAACACTCCGACATAATGTGCCGATGGGACCACCCCACGGGTGATAAGGGAGATTCGGGAAAGGGGGGGTCGGTCGATTTGCGATGGCTCTGAGTTATTTGATTATTTCTTCAACTTTCTTGTGTCGCTCGCATCAGGACAATCATCAGAACAGGCAACAGGCCAACCATTGGGACAACCGCGAGAATCAAACGCGGGGACACCGCGTGGCCATTCGCGAGGACGACCACGTGGACCACCAGGAGAATCATCAGGGAAACCATCAGGGCAACAGTCAGGGCAACTGTCAGGACACCCATCAGGACAACCATTAGAACAACCATCACCACAACCACCAGGACAACCAACAGGACAACCATCAGGACAATCTTCAGGACAACCACCGGGACCACCGCAGGCCAACCATGAAGACAGCCATCAGGGCAACCACCAATCCAATCATCAAGACAAACACCAGGAAAACCTCCAGGACAACCATCGGGGCAACCAGCGGGGCAACCAGGGGAGCCACCCGCGGCCGGGGGCAAGGCCCGGCGGCCCTTTGGGCTCTTTGTGGCTTCTACAATGGCTGGGCCCCGAACAGCGCCGCCTCACCCGCGCGCGCGACTCGAACCAAAACCGAAACCGACTACCCGGCGGGGCGCTCTCTGTTCCACTGCGGTCTCTCTCCCCCACCTCTGATGCGCTGCTTGCAACGCATTGGCGCCCCAGCCACGCATGGCGCTGCGCCGACTCCATTCGTCGCAGTGGGAATGGCAATGTGAAACGTTGACTGCGCAGCCGCAGTGCGGGAAGGGTTGCTAGGGATCCACGCGGGCGAACCAATCCGGAGGCGCGGGGAATGGCGCGGCGGAAAAGATGGGAGCAAGGGGCCGGCTTTCTGAAGGACCCTCAACGCGGCTCGCAGTCGTCGCCCGAGTCGCCAGCAGGGGCCGCCGCCCTCTTCTCCACGCCGTGCGCCAACAGCGCGCTGCCGCGCCCCTTGCCGTAGAGATTTCCCGTCGTGCTCGTTTGCAAAACCTCCACGAGCTTGCATAAGTTGTCTTGGAGAACCATGCAGTCGACGTCGGCCAGACAGGCAGCAGCGTCGCCGTACCGCAGGCGCACATCCTCCAGCCGGATCTTCATGGCGGCGTACATGGCCACGTGCCCGTCCCTGGCCACACGCGCTGACTGGTAAAAGATGCACGCCAATTTGCACGGGTTGGGGCCCGAGCAAAACCGCGAAGCGTGGGAGCGAGAAGCGCCGAGACTATGCAGAATGTTACGCACGCCCTGATACACCACGTTCTTCGCGACGAACCCTGACACCCCTCCGTCGGCGTCGTTGTCCAGCCCGCCGAACCCGCGGAAGTTGGCATAGATGTCCCAAATCTCATCTAAGAGCGCCGCGTCCCCCGCCGACTTGTCGGACAAGAAGCGCAGCAGCAGGTCGACGCTGCGCTCGAAGCCATCGGCGTAGTCGCCGCCGGGGAGAGTGTCGAGGACGTTGGATCTCCCCACCAGCAGGAGGCACTCCGACTTGCTCCCGCAGGAAAAAACTCCTGAGTGCACCAGTCAACTTCGACGTTTACATCGGCCCGAATCGTCTCGTCAGGCGAAGAATCTCGGCGCCCCGCAGGGGCCCCTGGCCGCCCCCCGCCCCCTGCTCCGCCCCCAGGCCCCGGACGGCGCCCCGAGCCCTCACGGACCGATGAAATTCGAAGTTGTCCAGTTTCTCCTTCGCTGGTGCTCCGCCGGACGAGACTGGGGTCGCGGTTGCCCCGCCCAGCCACGAAGCACCCGAGGACGTCAGCCTCCGAGAGCAAGGACTTCCCCTCGACGCAGGCCGCGCATTCGCAATGCCGCGTGGCGTGCACCACCAACACGGCGCGCAGCACAGTCGCGCAATAATTTCTCTCGCCAAGCGATGCATCACACGACAAGATATAACCGCGCACTCGCTGCTGGACCGGGTCGCCCACCGAGTCGACGCAATGGAGATTGAGCAGGAGGCAGCTGTTCAGGAAAGACACTGGCAGTGGAATGTCGTAGAGCGGGTGCTTGTATGTCTTCCGGGGGTTCTTCTTCTGCAGAAAGTCGAAAAATCTCCCAGCCCCGCCCGGCATGTCCACCGAGCAGCGGTCGACGGAGAACGGTTTGTACCGGTCAGAAGACTTCTTGTGCAGTTCAAGCAATTTCCGCAAAGCGACATAGCTCCGCGCCGCGCCGACAACCACATCCTGCACATTCTGTCCCCAAGTGCTGCCCCAGAGTGCAGTCATCTCGTCCCCGAGGCCCGCGAAATTCACAGGATGGTGCCAGCCCCGCGCGTTCACGCGCGCCGTGGGCGCCGGTGCCTCTGCAGCGGGCTGCGTTTCTGACCCCAAAAAAGACTTATTTGGGGCTACAGATGCCCCAAATAAGTCTGTTTTGGGGTCAGAAACCTGATAGTGGGCAAGAGCGTTTTGGCTCGTTTTGGCATCGCCCAATGTCAGTCGAGGCCCGACTGACTGCCGCGGCGATTAAGTAGCACGACCATAGCAAACAATAACTTTGCCGAAAGAAAGCCCAGGGGCCCAGCCCAAAAACACCCAAAAAACGCTCTTGCCCACGAAGTCTTTTTTGGGGTCAGAAACCTGATAGTGGGCAAGAGCGTTTCGGCTTGTTTTGGCCGCGCCCAATGTTTCTCGAGGCCCGATTGACTGCCGCGGCGATTAATTAGCGCGACCATAGCAAACAATAACTTTGCCGAAAGAAAGCCCAGGGGCCCAGCCCAAAAACACCCAAAAAACGGTCTTGCCCACTAAGCCATTTTCGGGGTCAGAAACCTGATAGTGGGCAAGAGCGTTTCTGTTTGGTTTGCGTGTCTTTTGATTGTTCGAGGCCCGACAGACGGCCGCGGCCCCCGAGATGCACCTATATCATCGTCATCGTCGCTACCATCACAGCAACCGCTGCGGCTCGACGGCAGAGTGGCCCCAGAGCGTGCTCGTCGCGCCCTTCGGGGAGGGAGAGCGAGCGCCCGCCGCTCGCGGTGCCAGCTAGAACGCGTTCGGGGATGTCCTGGGACGAGGGAGATCGGGGTCGGAGCCGCAGCCCGCGGCCGAGCCCGCGGTCGACTCCCGCGCCCACTCCATCCGCAGTGTTCTCTCCGGGCAAGTACAAGGAGAGCGTCTTCCAGAAGTTCAGCCGAAGTTCAAAAAAAAAAGACAAAAAAAAGAAAACAACAAGGAAAAAAAAACAAAAACAAAAAAAGAGAAAGAAAAAAAAAAAAAAAAAAAAAATAAACAAAAAAAAAAAAAAAAACGAAAAAAAAAATCGCTTTCGCGGACCGCTTCACGGCGGTGGCCGACGACGTCGACATGGGCGACGACAATATGTCGTTGAACGATCAGGTCGCGAAGACGCACGCTGCCGTGAAGAAGCTGGTGGAAAGGAACGCGGAGCGCCTCGGGGACAAGTATGACGAGCTATGCGTCGTGAAGACCCAGGTCGACGAGATGGAACGGGGCGGCGCCCGCGTCCACGACCTCTTCCTCCTGCGCGTGTTCATGGCCGTCTTCGGCGGGCCGAGGAGCCCGTGGCGCGCGCATGACGGGCAGGCGCATCGGTACCACAACGGAGCATTTCGGTACACCGCCGCGATGAACGTCCAGCAGGCCCTACGCCTGGAGCACGCGGTGAACCGAGCGGACGCGATCCTCCTTCGCATGAGCAAGGGCAAAAACGTGAAGCGACCGTCTTGGGACGAGGGGTGGCTCCTTGACTACACGAGCCCTGCCGCGGCGACGCAGGCCGACGTGGACGACGACCCCGATGAGAGCTTCTCGATCGCGCGCAAGATGCTCCGGGAAAGTTTGAACAGGTTTCTCACTACTGGGAACAACGTCAACATCCTCAAGACATTCTGCAAGTGGTGCGACCAGCCGAAGCAAGCGGAGCCCACGTTGGCGTTCAAGGACAAGTGCTTGAAGATCCAGCCTGGCCAGGCAGCAAGGGAGATCAAGAAAGCCCCCGAGGTCAACTGCTACGCGCACATGGACTTATCCATCAAGTACAAGCCGCCCGCGGCCGACGTGGACAGGTACGACCTCATGATGGCCACCCTGTACGGGGACGACGTCGAACCAAAGGAGATCGAAGTCCTTGGCGAGGCGCTGGCCCTCATGCACAAGCGGCAGCCACCTCGCGTGCGGGTTCGGAAGGGAAAAGGCAAGGCGCTCAGGACCGCGATCCAGCGATCTGGGGATCTAGGGCGCCTGGGGGGCCTAGATATGCGATCTATGCGATCTATGCGATCTATGCGATCTAGGTCGCCACCTGTGCGATCTATGCGATCTATGCGGTCTATGCGATCTATGCGACCTATGCGATCTATGCGACCTATGCGATCTATGTGACATATGCGATCTATGCGATCTATGCGGCCTATGTCGCCACCTATGCGACCTATGCGATCTATGCGACCTATGCGACCTATGCGATCTATGCGACCTATGCGATCTATGCGATCTATGCGACCTAGGTCGCCGCCTGTGCGATCTATGCGATCTATGCGATCTATGCGACCTAGGCCGTCGCCTATGCGACCTATGCGATCTATGCGATCTATGCGATCTATGCGATCTATGCGACCTAGGCCCAGATGGCGACCTAGGTCGCATAGATCGCATAGATCGCATAGGTCGCATAGATCGCACAGGCGGCGACCTAGGTCGCATAGATCGCATAGATCGCATAGGTCGCATAGATCGCACAGGCGGCGACCTAGATCGCATAGATCGCATAGATCGCATAGGTCGCAAAGATCGCACAGGTGGGGACCTAGGTCGCACAGATAGCATAGATTGCTTAGATCGCATAGGTCGCATAGATCGCATAGGTCGCACAGGTGGCGACCTAGGTCGCATAGATAGCATAGGTCGCATAGATCGCATAGACCGCATAGATCGCATAGGTCGCAAAGATCGCCCAGATGGCGACCTAGGTCGCATAGATCGCCTAGGTCGCATAGATCGCGTAGATCGCATAGGTCGCATAGATCGCATAGATCGCATAGGTCGCATACATCGCATGGGTTGCATATACCGCATAGATCATGTGGTCGCCTCCCTCAGATGGCAACGGGAAGTCGCTGCGGTCGAAGCTGACCTTGGCTGCGCTCGGCGAGACCATGGTGAAGTTTGCCAGCACGTACCTCCTCACCAGAGACAGGGAGTTCCAGGTCTCCGCAAAGCGTCTCATCGGCGCCATGGCCGTCATCTTCCAGGAGGTGCAGAAGGGCGAGAAGATCCAGGAGGTCGTGGCTAAGAATTTGTTCGCCAGGGCAGAGCTGCTCGTTCGTGAGAATCATGGGAAATCAGAGGACGAGCGCCATTACGCGTGGACGTTCGCGGACTTCGTCATCGAGTTGAATCACGCTTTCCGCATCGAGTGCGACGATGATGCGCTTCACGCCTGGCGGCGCCGTCTGCTGCTGATCGCCTTCGAGGGCGACTTCGCTCGCAACACGGCCTTGGTCTCGGTTGAACATGGCCTCTTCTTGGCTGACCCCGAACTGGAGGACTGGGCCTCATCTGGCGTGGCGGGCTTCATCCACATGACCCGAGGCATCCTGCCTCTCGTCGAGAAGTACTCGGCGTCCGCGGCCTACGACAAGCTGGACAATCCCTCACCAGCGCGCGCTGCAATGAACGAAGAGTTCCTGAACGACATCAGGGCGTCGGACGGCCGCGACGGAGCTGGCCTGGCTGGCGGGCTTCGTGGCCACGGCGACCAGGCGGACGCCGCGTCGGATCCACTCTCTCGGGCTTCCACGCTCCTTGCCGTCATGCATCTCGACGAGGACACCTGCATGACGGACAGCCAGCGAGAGCGCGCGAAGGCGGGGGCTTGCATCAAGGGGGGGCGGCAGTCTGACAAGAAGGATGCCTGGGACCGCATGAAGGCCGCGGCCATGTGGAAACCCGTAGTGCGACAATGGGGCCGCAAGGCCCCCTACTACTATCCAGCCTTGTGCGCCGACGCCGACCTCAGCGCACTGTTCCCGGACATTGACAACCTCGCGATTCCCATCGGGGCCGTCTTCCCCGAGAAATTCAATTTGGACCGCCTGAAGGACTACGTGAGGTGCCCGGAGAGGAAGCGCAACCACCATGCGCTGATCACGCATCTTGAGGCAGCGCAAGCAGGGGCGGCGGGCGTCAGAAAGCAATGCAGGTCTTCGCAAGATGACCTGGAAGTATTTCAGGCGTGGTCGCGACACGAGCAGTCGCTCAAGTCAACCTGGGCGGCGGCTAACCAGTTGCTCGAGGAACGTGAGGGCGGCGATGGGGCTCTCCAGGTCAAGTACCACTTCTCAGCCATCGGGGACTTGCGCGTGCGCAGCAGGAGACGCGCAGAGGGCACGGCGTCGCAGAGCCTGAGCAAGCAGAACCAGACTATTGTGCAGCCAGACGTCGTGAAGTTGGACTGGCGCAAATGTTTCCTGACCCTCGCGCCCCAGGTCATGAAGCGCATGAAGATAAATCAACGTCCACGCCTCGAGCAGGGCGCGCCATCGAGCCGTTGCCGCCTGGCCGACATCGACCCAAGAAGACCCTGGCGCTCAGCGTCCTGTTTGGCAAAAAGAATGCAGGCGACCAGTACCAGGCCATGGAGCGGGACGCGAGAGTGCTCCGCTGGGCGGCATCGTCTGCACTGCCCGACGTTTTCAAGGCCGCCGTCGAGGACGAGAGGGACAACCCCGAGCTCACGTGCGTGTCGAGGCTCCTCGAAGGGGCGGAGGACGCCTGCACCGAGGCGTCGGTGAAGTTCGTTCAGGAGAAGCGGGGCAGCGCGGTGTCCCACCTCGCTTGGGAGTTCGACGGCATCGGGGTGAACGTCGGCGTGCTCGATGACGCGCACGCTTTCATCACCGATGCTGAGAACTACGTCCACAAGGCGACGGGTTACAAGAGGCCCTCGCTGCGAATAAGGAGCGCCGTTGCTTTGAGACACTTTGCGCGAGCGGACAGCAGCTGCCCGTCGACGACGGGCCTGGGGGCCCCGACCAGATGGCGTCGTACTTCACCGATGGCAATTGCTTCCAGGCCGCAGTGGTCGCATCCTGCGGGTGCGGCAAGCCACCCCTTCCAGCCCCAGAGGCAAACTCGCGCTCCTATCGCGAGGTCGCCCAGCACTTCGAGATCAGCGCCTCGCGCAATGCGGCCTGGGTCGGAGAGCCAGCTCGCATCGGCTCGCGCCCGTGGAGCCGCGACGACCTCTCTGGCACATCAGCCTGGCGGGAGGCATCATGGCGTGCTTCTCCGCGCGTCGGCAGTGGGTTCAGGGGGAGAACGGAAACCAGAGCAGACGTTCGATCTGATCGCACCCAGTGGGGCCACGAGAAACGGCGGGCCCAGGGTGGCAGGGTTACGCGGTCGGGGGGGCATACAGAATAAAAAAAAAAAAAACAAGAAAAAAAATGCAAAAAGACCAAAAGAAAAAAAAAGGGCGATCGGGCGCGGCCCGATAAACGCCTGGGCCGTGCGCTTCGCATGAGATTTGAGCATGGCCCGCTCCACGGATGCTTTGATGGACCTGCAAGCAGGCGCCTCTGCGAGACCGCCAGTCGATGTGCAGCTGCCGATCGCCGCCGCAGAACCAGGCGGAGTCGACGTGGGGTTGCCGTCCGACTGCGAGGAGGACGCCGACGAACCCGACGAGCACTCATTCATGGAGATGTTCTGCAACGCGCTTGGAAAGGAGGCCGCGGACTACCAGGTCGAGGTCGGTGGATGTCGATCCCGCGTTCAATGCCGCTGTCTCCTGTGCCCTTGGCGATCGTTCAGCCGCCGCGAGCACCTCATCGAGCACCAGAAGCACCACAGGCCGCCGAAGTTCGTCGCGTCTCGGGAGGACGATGCCCTCTTCAAGGTCGCTATGTCGCTGTACAGGTTCGACCGCGTCTGCTCGGTGTTGAACCGCGCGGCTCAGAAAGACGGCGGCTACCTGGCCCGCGCTGCCGGTCTGCTTCGAGAATGGAATCGCGACGCTCCAGCGGAAGCACTGGAGGCTGCGCGCCACTCCAACGAAGCCCACATTCGTCTTCGTCGTCACAGAGCGGGCCCGCGTACTGGTTGCGCGCCCAAGTGCATTGACTGCGTCCCATTAAACGCCAAGATCGCGTACACCAAAGCGGCGAGGATTCCCTGAATCAGCCTGGCCTTGGGCTCGCCGGGCGAGATGCGTGATGGGCCATCTCCACAGGCAGTGGTCCCGCGACGGCACGTCGCCTTTCCTGGCCTGCCGCCCCCAGCTCTTGCGGGAGATCATGGACCACGTGTTCCGCCGCCCCGACGGCCTGGCGCAGCTGTCGGTGCGACGGCTCATGGGCGAGGAAGTGGCCCGCGGCGAGTTCTCGGCACTGACCCACGATGGCACCTTCAAGTTCTTGTTCTCGGTCATCGGCCAGAAGAAAATGGACCAGAAGAAAGGCGGGATCTACGTCGGCCACACTCTGATGGGGATGACAGGAGCTTGCCCTGGATTCAGCGCCCAGCCCGATGAGAGCACGGAGAGCTTCGGTGCAGCGGTCAGGGAGCGGCTGACCCCCGCTGCGGTCGAGCAGGTGCGGATGCTTTACTCCGACGCCCCGAGCGAGAAGATGTTGGAGCATCTGCCGAGGTGTCTCGGCGTGGCACAGGACAGACTGCACATTGCCTTGCGGGCCGAGCAGTGCACGGACGGGAAGAGGACGGCTTGCTCATTTGAGTTGCTGCAGCTCACGAGGAAGTTTTCCCGTCCTCTCGGCGTGCCCGAGGAGTACTTGACGAGGGAGATCTACCATGGCCTCCCGATGCCCGAGGTGGTCTGGGGTGACGCGCAGCCCGCGCGCGAGCGTGCCGACAAGGACTGGGCGGATTTCTGCAACGAGCCTTTCGTCTCGCACGCGGAGCACGTGGCCGAGTTGAGGCGCATAGTCCAGAAGCACGAGAAGATCATGGACAGGAAGAATTCCAAAGGCGTGCCGCTCCGAAAAGTTTTGGAGAGCGCGAGCTCCACGAAGAACTACTACTACTTGCGCAACAATTCGGTGTTCGCCCAGCTCTCTCGCGGGCAATTGGTCGTCCAGGGCACGCCCCAGAACGAGGCCGAGCAAAGGAACATGAAGCGCTGGGCGTGGTGCGTGTGGCAGCAGCACGAAGACCGCGTCCACGTGCTCAAGGAGGTCTACGCCCTCTACCGCATGCTCGTCCATGCCGCCCAGCACGAGTCGCTCGGCACGCGGCTTCCGCCCTTGCGGCTCGCAGAGATGTTGGTCGGCCAGATCGCTGCTGGCGGTCTCAGGGACGGCATCGGGCCAGACGGATCGCTGCCTATCGGAGAGGATGGCCCGAGCGGTTCTGTGCCCAACGGAAATGGGCCCAACCGCGGCGCACTCAGGAAGTCCCTCGTCAAGGTGGACGTCGGCTTGGCCGCGAAACAGAAAGAGGGAAAAAACAAGAGGGCAGCCGCGTGGAGCAAGGCTATGCCTGCAAAGAAGAAGCCGTGGGGGCACAGGAAGAGGGCGACGTCGACGAGGAAGTCCGCACCCTCCACCGTACACGCCGTGGTCGAGGAGGTCGCGGGGATCCAGGCCTGAGGCGCAGTTCCCTGAATCTTGCGCTTCGAGGCACGAAGCGCCGTAAGATTGCCCTGCTCTTGCGCCGCTATTAGGCGTCGCCGCCGCACGCCTCTGTGACTGCACTGTTCAGTCGGGAGACAGTAAGACTGGGCGTGATAAGGAGAGCACGGTGATTTATGATCACTCTGCTCGGCCGCTAGCATTTTGCACGGCCACCGCAGGCATCATTTACTATCTTAGTACAGTCAGGAGGTTGCACGACTGGGGCTGCGAAAGAAAATGAAACCATGCATCGGGAATGTCGTACTTCTCATTGTTATTACCAGAAGTTTTGCACAATGCCCGTGGTCAGTGGTGAAGCTCGGATGCGTACCCCAGTATGCCATAAAGGTAAGCACCCAGATCTTCATACGTTGGAATGTTCTTGTGGCGGTCCCGGCGACCCCCAAAACAACCGAAAAACATCTCTTGCCCACTAAAGCTTTTTGAGTGCCAGAAACCTGGTAGTGGGCAAGAGCCTTTTTGGTGCTTCTGTGCAGCTAAATGTTTCTCGAGACCCGACATGCGGCCATTACGATTAATCCGCGAAGCCGGTGGAACCACAAACTTATCACAGGGAAGACCCAATGATCTTGCCCAGAACAAGACAAACACAAACATGATCTTTGCCCCTAGGGTCTTTCGGGATCGAGAAAGCTGATATTGAGCACGAGGGTATGTAGTTTAGTTTCTTGCGAGCCTACCCTTCGACTTGATTGGAATGCGGCATTTCAGTGCCACCTAATTCTTTAGAGCCTAGGTGGCCTAGAGGGAGCTCTCCTAGGCCGAATGGGCCTGTATGAGCCTGTCACACTGGTATGAACGTGATCCCGGACCAATTTGGCCGATAAAAAAATGGCCAATGAGATCCGCCTAGGCCACCTAGGCGATCCAGGGATCTATGTTATCTGGGGGGGGGGAGAGGGAGAGGAGAAGGAGGGAGGAGGAGGAGGAGGAGGAGGAGGAGGAAAAGGATGGGAAGGAGGAGGTGGATTAGGTGGGGGAGGAGGGTGGGTTAGTCGGAGGAGGAAGGGAAGGAGGAGGAATAG
Organism: Prorocentrum cordatum; assembly: GCA_963575745.1. Classification (NCBI taxonomy): domain Eukaryota; class Dinophyceae; order Prorocentrales; family Prorocentraceae; genus Prorocentrum; species Prorocentrum cordatum. The sequence goes on from CAUYUJ010007636.1 coordinate 22,070, forward strand.
GAGGAGGAAGACGACGACGACGATGACATCGGAGGAGTAGGAGCATTCTTGGGACATCAAGACCTGGGGTTGCTTAGATGTGTGGGCCACTTTGAAGATCTGCCGGGCTCCTCTGTGCCGCTCTGAAGCCCGATGCGTTACAGTCGGATTTTATTAGTAGGTCGACCCTGCCATATGAAGGGTGCCCTTGTGTCCTGTCTATCCCGTCCCACGTCCTCTGCGCGTCTTCTGGTTGTTCAGGGCCGCGTTGTCCTCGGAAGAGTCTTGTGTCCTCTCGGGTGTCCTGTCCAATCAACTTCGACTGCATGCTTGCCAGCATCGTCGTCATCATCGTTACCTCCGTCTCCATTTTGGCTCAAGCGGTTTCTTACTACTGGGAACAACATCCTCGATACATTTTGCAAGTGGTGCGCCATGTCGACCTTTCGCTGTTCAGGGATTCTCGGTGTGGCGCGACTGTTTGCTGCCAGGCATTCTGTGGCGCTGCAAGAGGTTAGCGGCCGCCGCGCCCAAGCAGCGTATTATGATAGCCTGGAAGAACACAATATGTTGCAATATGTGTATGTGAAATATCATGTTATGAATCAGCAGGGTGAGGCTCACGATGTAAGGGTTCGCAGGTCCGCAGCTGCAATCCTTACGAACTGCAAGATAAACGAGGAATACACAGACCCTCAGACGGTCCTCTGTCTCCGCATCATAGACAAAGTCAGGGCGAAGTCATTCGAACGACGGATGGCCGCCGCAGTGTGTGCCACGATCAACGTCCGTGTCTTTCTGAAGGAATTGTTAAAGAAACTGCCGGGCGACGGTTGGACAGGCGATCAGTTTTGGGAAGCTGCTCATACTTTAGTGAACAATATTGACCCCGAAAAAAAAAAAAAAAAAAAAAAAAAAAAAAAAAAAAAAGAAAAAAAAACAAGAAAAAAAAGAAGAGAAAAAAAAAGAAAAAAAAAAAAAAAAAGAAAAAAAAAAAGAGAGAAGAGCTTTTCACCGGCGCCTTCAACCGGCAGGCGTTCAATTCGTGGACCAAACGTGATCTGGCGAACAAGCGCATGCACAGAATCAGAGACAAGTTGAGTGGTGATATCAATTTTGACAACGCATCGCGCCTGGAAGTGTCATTAGACCTTGTAAGAGCGTGCGGCAAGTTCTTGGGCAAGAACGCCTTTTCCTTGTTGGAGCAGTCCTACGCGAACAACTATCGCCGCCCCGGGTGGTGCTCGCAACACGGGTCGCTCATGGGGCCCGGCGCCTTGGCGGGCGTCAACATCATCAACGGGACATGGAAGCAGAGCGGGACGGGCAGCACGCAGCTCGGGGATGTGTTGCAGCAGTTCGACGACTCCCACGCTAATATGCAGAAGCTGCGCCGCTTGTTCCGGGAAGATTTGCAGTCTCTCCAGGTGTTGGTCAAGAAGACACGCGGCGCGAAGCGGGCCCTGGCTAGGGAGCTATGCGAAGCCGTGGAACACATTCTTGGTATGTCTGACACGGGCTTGCAGTTCGTGTACTGCGAGATAGCCAAGGTCGTCACGTTCCACTACAACCTCCACAAGCGGTACTGGCGCCTGCGCAAGCTGCGCGGCGACGCGGGCAATGCGGCTGGCAGCGACGCCGAGGACGGCGACCACGGGAGCGACAACGACGACTGAGCTCGTGGCGCGCACATGGCGGGCAGGCGCATCGGTACCACGATGGAGCTTGGAAGCGCACCGCCACGATGAACGTCCAGCGATGTCTGTCAAGCAGCCGCTGCGCCTGGAGGGCGGAGTGGCCCTGGCGGGAGCGATCCTTCTTCGCATGAGAGTGCTTTGCACGCAGAAAAAACAGTTCCTGCCCGCTATAGCTTTTGGGGGGCCAGAAACCTGGTAGCAGGCAAAAGCGTTTCGGAGTGTTTGGGTTTTTACCAGTGTCCTTCGAGGCCCGACTGACGGCCGTTGCGATTGATTATCGCGGCCACAGAAAACGACGACTTTGCGAAGATAAAGCTTATGGGGCCCTGCCCAAAAACACAAAAAAACGCTCTTGCCCACTAGGGCTTTTTTGGGGTCGGAAACTTGATAGTGGGTAAGAGCGTTTTGGCTCGTTTTGGCATCGCCCAATGTCAGGGCGGGCCCTGACTGACTGCCGCGCGCGTTAAGTAGCCGATTTTCATAGCAAACAATAAACTTGCCGAAGAAAGCCCAGGGGCCCAGCCCAAAAACACCCAAAAAAAACGCTCTTGCCACAAGTCTTTTTGGGGTTTCAGAAACCTGATGCGGCGACTTACAGATCGCACGATCTAATAGCAAACAATAACGCCCCCCCCCCCCCCCCGCAAAGAAACCCAGGGGCCCAGCCCAAAAACACCCAAAAAAACGCTCTTGCCCACTAAGTCTATTTTGGGGTCAGAAACCTGATGCGGCGATTAAGTAGCACGACCATAGCAAACAATAACTTTGCCGAAAGAAAGCCCAGGGGCCCAGCCCAAAAACACCCAAAAAACGCTCTTGCCCACTATGTCTTTTTTGGGGTCAGAAACCTGATAGTGGGCAAGAGCGTTTCGGCTTGTTTTGGCCGCGCCCAATGTTTCTCGAGGCCCGATTGACTGCCGCGGCGATTAATTAGCGCGACCATAGCAAACAATAACTTTGCCGAAAGAAAGCCCAGGGGCCCAGCCCAAAAACACCCAAAAAACGGTCTTGCCCACTAAGCCTTTTTCGGGGTCAGAAACCTGATAGTGGGCAAGAGCGTTTCTGTTTGGTTTGCGTGTCTTTTGATTGTTCGAGGCCCGACAGACGGGCGCGGCCCCCGAGATGCACCTATATCATCGTCATCGTCGCTACCATCACTGCAACCGCTGCGGCTCGACGGCAGAGTGGCCCCAGAGCGTGCTCGTCGCGCCCTTCGGGGAGGGAGAGCGAGCGCCCGCCGCTCGCGGTGCCAGCTAGAACGCGTTCGGGGATGTCCTGGGACGAGGGAGATCGGGGTCGGAGCCGCAGCCCGCGGCCGAGCCCGCGGTCGACTCCCGCGCCCACTCCATCCGCAGTGTTCTCTCCGGGCAAGTACAAGGAGAGCGTCTTCCAGAAGTTCGGCCGAAGTTCAAGCGCTTTCGCGGACCGCTTCACGGCGGCGGCCGACGACGTCGACATGGGCGACGACAATATGTCGTTGAACGATCAGGTCGCGAAGACGCACGCTGCCGTGAAGAAGCTGGTGGAAAGGAACGCGGAGCGCCTCGGGGACAAGTATGGCGAGCTATGCGTCGTGAAGACCCAGGTCGACGAGATGGAACGGGGCGGCGCCCGCGTCCACGACCTCTTCCTCCTGCGCGTGTTCATGGCTGTCTTCGGCGGGCCGAGGAGCCCGTGGCGCGCGCATGACGGGCAGGCGCATCGGTACCACAACGGAGCATTTCGGCACACCGCCGCGATGAACGTCCAGCAGGCCCTACGCCTGAAGCACGCGGTGAACCGAGCGGACGCGATCCTCCTTCGCATGAGCAAGGACAAAAACGTGAAGCGACCGTCTTGGGACGAGGGGTGGCTCCTTGACTACGCGAGCCCTGCCGCGGCGACGCAGGCCGACGTGGACGACGACCCCGATGAGAGCTTCTCGATCGCGCGCAAGATGCTCCGGGAAAGTTTGAACAGGTTTCTCACTACTGGGAACAACGTCAACATCCTCAAGACATTCTGCAAGTGGTGCGTCCAGCCGAAGCAAGCGGAGCCCACGTTGGCGTTCAAGGACAAGTGCTTGAAGATCCAGCCTGGCCAGGCAGCAAGGGAGATTCAAGAAAGCCCGAGGTCAACTGATCTACGCGTACAGGGACACTTACCATCAAGTTACAAGGCCGCCCCGCGGCCGACGTAGGAAGGTACGACCTCATGAGTGGCCTACCTGTACCGGGACGACGTGAACCAAAGGAGTGGGAAGTCCTTGGCGAGGCGCTGGCCCTCATGCACAAGCGGCAGCCACCTCGCGTGCGGGTTCGGAAGGGAAAAGGTAAGGCGCTCAGGACCGCGATCCAGCGATCTGGGGATCTAGGGCGCCTGGGGGGCCTAGATATGCGATCTATGCGATCTATGCGATCTATGCGATCTAGGTCGCCACCTGTGCGATCTATGCGATCTATGCGGTCTATGCGATCTATGCGACCTATGCGATCTATGCGACCTATGCGATCTATGTGACCTATGCGATCTATGCGATCTATGCGGCCTATGTCGCCACCTATGCGGCCTATGCGATCTATGCGACCTATGCGACCTATGCGATCTATGCGACCTATGCGATCTATGCGATCTATGCGATCTATGCGATCTATGCGACCTAGGTCGCCTAGGTCGCCGCCTGTGCGATCTATGCGACCTATGCGGTCTATGCGATCTATGCGACCTAGGTCGCCGCCTGTGCGATCTATGCGACCTATGCGATCTATGCGATCTATGCGACCTAGGTCGCCATCTGGGCCTAGGTCGCATAGATCGCATAGATCGCATAGATCGCACAGGCGGCGACCTAGGTCGCATAGATCGCATAGATCGCATAGGTCGCATAGGTCGCATAGGTGGCGACCTAGGTCGGCACCTATGCGACCTATGCGATCTATGCGATCTATGCGACCTAGGCCGTCACCTATGCGACCTATGCGATCTATGCGATCTATGCGATCTATGCGATCTATGCGACCTTGGCCCCAGATGGCGAACCTAGGTCGCATAGGATTGCATAGATCGCATAGGGTCGCATAGATCGCACAGGCGGGCGACCTAGGTCGCATAGATCGCATAGATCGCATAGGTCGCATAGATCGCACAGGCGGCGACCTAGATCGCATAGATCGCATAGATCGCATAGTTCGCAAAGATCGCACAGGTGGCGACCTAGGTCGCACAGATAGCATAGATTGCTTAGATCGCATAGGTCGCATAGATCGCATAGGTCGAATAGATCGCAACATAGGTCGCACAGATAGCATAGGTCGATAGATCGCATAGACCGCATAGATGCATTAGGTCGCAAAGATCGCCAGATGGCGACCTATGTCGCATAGAATCGCTAGGTCGCATAGATCGCGTAGATAGCATAGGTCGCATAGATCGCATTAGGATCGCATAGTCGACATTAGGTCGCATACATCGCAGGGGTTGCAATAAACGCATAGATCAGTGGTCGCCTCCCTCAGGTTGGCAACGGGCAAAAAAAAAAAAAAAAGTGGGGGGGGTTCGCTCTGCGGTCTTCGAAAGCTGACCTGGCTGCGCTCGGGCGAGACCATGTGTGAAGGTTTTGCCAGCACGTAATCCTCACCAGAGACAGGGAGTTCCCAGGTTCCGCCAAAGCGTCTCATAGGCGCCATGGGCCGTCATCTTCCAGGGAGGTGCAGAAGGCGGAAGATCCAGGAGGTTCGGGTAAGAATTTGTTCGCCAGGGCAGAGCTGCTCGTTCGTGAGAATCATGGGAAATCAGAGGACGAGCGCCATTACGCGTGGTCGTTCGCGGACTTCGTCATCGAGTTGAATCACGCTTTCCGCATCGAGTGCGACGATGATGCGCTTCACGCCTGGCGGCGCCGTCTGCTGCTGATCGCCTTCGAGGGCGACTTCACTCGCAACACGGCCTTGGTCTCGGTTGAACATGGCCTCTTCTTGGCTGACCCCGAACTGGAGGACTGGGCCTCATCTGGCGTGGCGGGCTTCATCCACATGACCCGAGGCATCCTGCCTCTCGTCGAGAAGTACTCGGCGTCCGCGGCCTACGACAAGCTGGACAATCATCACCAGCGCGCGCAAACTTAGCAAACGAAGGTTCTGAACGAACCAGGGCGCGGACGGCCGCGACGGAGCTGGACTGGTCTCGGCGGGCTGCGTGGCCACGGGCGACCAGGGCGGACCGCCGCGTCGGATTCCACTCTCTCGGGCTTCCACGCTCCTAGCCGTCATGCATCTCGACGAGGACACCTGCATGACGGACAGCCAGCGAGAGCGCGCGAAGGCGGGGGCTTGCATCAAGGGGGGGCGGCAGTCTGACAAGAAGGATGCCTGGGACCGCATGAAGGCCGCGGCCATGTGGAAACCCGTAGTGCGACAATGGGGCCGCAAGGTCCCCTACTCCTATCCAGCCTTGTGCGCCGACGCCGACCTCAGCGCACTGTTCCCGGACATTGACAACCTCGCGATTCCCATCGGGGCCGTCTTCCCCGAGAAAATTCAATTTGGCACCGACCTGAAGGACTACGCGAGGTGCCGGAGAGGAAGCGCAACCACCATGCGCTGATCAAGCATCTTGAGGCAGCGCAAGCAGGGGCGGCGGGCGTCAGAAAGCAAAGCAGGTCTTCGCAAGATGACCTGGAATAATTTCAGGCGAGGTCGCGACACGAGCAGTCGCTCAAGTCAACCTGGGCGGCGGCTAACCAGTTGCTCGAGGAACGTGAGGGCGGCGATGGGGCTCTCCAGGTCAAGTACCACTTCCCAGCCATCGGGGACTTGCGCGTGCGCAGCAGGAGACGCGCAGAGGGCACGGCGTCGCAGAGCCTGAGCAAGCAGATCCAGACTATTGTGCAGCCAGACGTCGTGAAGTTGGACTGGCGCAAATGTTTCCTGACCCTCGCGCCCCAGGTCATGAAGCGCATGAAGATAAATCTGAACGGCCACTCCTCGGAGCAAGGGCGCGCCATCGAGGCCGTTGCCGCATGGCCCGACATCGACGCCAAGAAGACCCTGGCGCTCAGCGTCCTGTTTGGCAAAAAGAATGCAGGCGACCAGTACCAGGCCATGGAGCGGGACGCGAGAGTGCTCCGCTGGGCGGCATCGTCTGCACTGCCCGACGTTTTCAAGGCCGCCGTCGAGGACGAGAGGGACAACCCCGAGCTCACGTGCGTGTCGAGGCTCCTCGAAGGGGCGGAGGACGCCTGCACCGAGGCGTCGGTGAAGTTCGTTCAGGAGAAGCGGGGCAGCGCGGTGTCCCACCTCGCTTGGGAGTTCGACGGCATCGGGGTGAACGTCGGCGTGCTCGATGACGCGCACGCTTTCATCACCGATGCTGAGAACTACGTCCACAAGGCGACGGGTTACAAAGATGACACCTCGCTGCGAGACGCGAGGAGGTCGTTGCTTGAGACACTTGCGGCGAGGGACAGCAGCTGTGCCCGTCGACGACGGGCCGGGGGCCCCGACCAGATGGCGTTCGTACTTCCCGATGGCAATTGCATCCAGGCCGCATGTCGGTCGCATCCTGCGGGTGCGCAAGCCAACCCTTCCAGCCCAGAGGCAAACTCGCGCTCCTTATCGCGAGCTTGCCCAGCAACTTCGAGATCATGCTCCACGGCCCCTGCGCCTGGACGATGCTCTTCCAGCTCGACCCCAAAATCGGGCCGCGCCCTGGATGCAGGCGACTACCTCTTGCACAGCGAGCCTGGCGGGGAGGCTCATTGCGTGCTTCTCCGCGCGTCGGCAGTGGTTCAGGGGGAGAACGGACCAGAGCAGACGTTCAATCTGATCGGCACCCATTGTGGGTCACGAAGGAACGGCGGTTTCAAGGAGGGTTAGCGCGGGTCGAATTTTCCAGGGCGATCCGGGGGGCGCGGCGAAAAATAAAACGCTGGCCGTGCTCTCCGCATTAACGGCAGCATGGCCCGCTCCACGGATGCTTTGATGGACCTGCAAGCAGGCGCCTCTGCGAGACCGCCAGTCGATGTGCAGCTGCCGATCGCCGCCGCAGAACCAGGCGGAGTCGACGTGGGGTTGCCGTCCGACTGCGAGGAGGACGCCGACGAACCCGACGAGCCCACATTCATGGAGATGTTCTGCAACGTGCTTGGAAAGGAGGCCGCGGACTACCAGGTCGAGGTCGGTGGATGTCGATCCCGCGTTCAATGCCGCTGTCTCCTGTGCCCTTGGCGATCGTTCAGCCGCCGCGAGCACCTCATCGAGCACCAGAAGCACCACAGGCCGCCGAAGTTCGTCGCGTCTCGGGAGGACGATGCCCTCTTCAAGGTCGCTATGTCGCTGTACAGGTTCGACCGCGTCTGCTCGGTGTTGAACCGCGCGGCTCAGGAAGACGGCGGCTACCTGGCCCGCGCTGCCGGTCTGCTTCGAGAATGGAATCGCGACGCTCCAGCGGAAGCGCTGGAGGCTGCGCGCCACTCCAACGAAGCCCACCTCGTCTTCGTCTTCACAGAGGCGGGCCCGCGGTACTGGTTGCGCGCCAAGGGGGTTTTTGCATTTGACTGCGTCCGCATTTAACGCCAAGATCTCGACAATTTCGTTCGAGGATTCCCTTGAAGCCTGGCCTTGGTCTCGCACGGGGCGATGAATGGCGTGATGGGCCATCTCCACAGGCAGTGGTCCCGCGACGGCACGTCGCCTTTCCTGGCCTGCCGCCCCTAGCTCTTGCGGGAGATCATGGACCACGTGTTCCGCCGCCCCGACGGCCTGGCGCAGCTGTCGGTGCGACGGCTCATGGGCGAGGAAGTGGCCCGCGGCGAGTTCACGGCACTGACCCACGATGGCACCTTCAAGTTCTTGTTCTCGGTCATCGGCGAGAAGAAAATGGACCAGAAGAAAGGCGGGATCTACGGGTAAGCACCCAGATCTTCATACGTTGGAATGTTCTTGTGGCGGTCCCGGCGACCCCCAAAACAACCGAAAAACATCTCTTGCCCACTAAAGCTTTTTGAGTGCCAGAAACCTGGTAGTGGGCAAGAGCCTTTTTGGTGCTTCTGTGCAGCTAAATGTTTCTCGAGACCCGACATGCGGCCATTACGATTAATCCGCGAAGCCGGTGGAACCACAAACTTATCACAGGGAAGACCCAATGATCTTGCCCAGAACAAGACAAACACAACATGAACTTTGCCCTTAGGGTCTTTCAGATCGAGAAAGTGAGATGAGCAAAGACTAGCAAGAGCTGTTTAGTTTGCTTCGAGCCTACCCTTCGACGTTGATTGGATGCGCATTCAGGCCACCTAGATCTTTAGATCTCTAGGTGGCCTAGATGGAGCTCCTAGGCCGAATGGTCTGGGATGAGGCCTTTCACGGGTATGAACCTTGATCCCGGACCATTTGGCCAATGAGATCCGCCTAGGCCACCTAGGCGATCCAGGGATCTATGTTATCTGGGGGGGGGGGGAGAGGGAGAGGAGAAGGAGGGAGGAGGAGGAGGAGGAGGAGGAGGAGGAAAAGGATGGGAAGGAGGAGGTGGATTAGGTGGGGGAGGAGGGTGGGTTAGTCGGAGGAGGAAGGGAAGGAGGAGGAGTAGGAGGAGGAAGACGACGACGACGATGACATCGGAGGAGTAGGAGCATTCTTGGGACATCAAGACCTGGGGTTGCTTAGATGTGTGGGCCACTTTGAAGATCTGCCGGGCTCCTCTGTGCCGCTCTGAAGCCCGATGCGTTACAGTCGGATTTTATTAGTAGGTCGACCCTGCCAGATGAAGGGTGCCCTTGTGTCCTGTCTATCCCGTCCCACGTCCTCTGCGCGTCTTCTGGTTGTTCAGGGCCGCGTTGTCCTCGGAAGAGTCTTGTGTCCTCTCGGGTGTCCTGTCCAATCAACTTCGACTGTCTGTTTGCCAGCATCGTCGTCATCATCGTTACCTCCGTCTCCATTTTGGCTCAAGCGGTTTCTTACTACTGGGAACAACATCATCGATACATTTTGCAAGTGGTGCGCCATGTCGACCTTTCGCTGTTCAGGGATTCTCGGTGTGGCGCGACTGTTTGCTGCCAGGCATTCTGTGGCGCTGCAAGAGGTTAGCGGCCGCCGCGCCCAAGCAGCGTATTATGATAGCCTGGAAGAACACAATCTGTTGCAAGATGCGTATGTGAAATATCATGTTATGAATCAGCAGGGTGAGGCTCACGATGTAAGGGTTCGCAGGTCCGCAGCTGCAATCCTTACGAACTGCAAGATAAACGAGGAATACACAGACCCTCAGACGGTCCTCTGTCTCCGCATCATAGACAAAGTCAGGGCGAAGTCATTCGAACGACGGATGGCCGCCGCAGTGTGTGCCACGATCAACGTCCGTGTCTTTCTGAAGGAATTGTTTAAGAAACTGCCGGGCGACGGTTGGACAGGCGATCAGTTCTGGGAAGCTGCTCATACTTTAGTGAACAATATTGACCCCGAAGAGCTTTTCACCGGCGCCTTCAACCGGCAGGCGTTCAATTCGTGGACCAAACGTGATCTGGCGAACAAGCGCATGCACAGAATCAGAGACAAGTTGAGTGGTGATATCAATTTTGACAACGCATCGCGCCTGGAAGTGTCATTAGACCTTGTAAGAGCGCGCGGCAAGTTCTTGGGCAAGAACGCCTTTTCCTTGTTGGAGCAGTCCTACGCGAACAACTATCGCCGCCCCGGGTGGTGCTCGCAACACGGGTCGCTCATGGGGCCCGGCGCCTTGGCGGGCGTCAACATCATCAACGGGACATGGAAGCAGAGCGGGACGGGCAGCACGCAGCTCGGGGATGTGTTGCAGCAGTTCGACGACTCCCACGCTAATATGCAGAAGCTGCGCCGCTTGTTCCGGGAAGATTTGCAGTCTCTCCAGGTGTTGGTCAAGAAGACACGCGGCGCGAAGCGGGCCTTGGCTAGGGAGCTATGCGAAGCCGTGGAACACATTCTTGGTATGTCTGACACGGGCTTGCAGTTCGTGTACTGCGAGATAGCCAAGGTCGTCACGTTCCACTACAACCTCCACAAGCGGTACTGGCGCCTGCGCAAGCTGCGCGGCGACGCGGGCAATGCGGCTGGCAGCGACGCCGAGGACGGCGACCACGGGAGCGACAACGACGACTGAGCTCGTGGCGCGCACATGGCGGGCAGGCGCATCGGTACCACGATGGAGCTTGGAAGCGCACCGCCACGACGAACGTCCAGCGATGTCTGTCAAGCAGCCGCTGCGCCTGGAGGGCGGAGTGGCCCTGGCGGGAGCGATCCTTCTTCGCATGAGAGTGCTTTGCACGCAGAAAAACAATTCCTGCCCGCTATAGCTTTTGGGGGGCCAGACACCTGGTAGCAGGCAAAAGCGTTTCGGAGTGTTTGGGTTTTTACCAGTGTCCTTCGAGGCCCGACTGACGGCCGTTGCGATTGATTATCGCGGCCACAGAAAACGACGACTTTGCGAGGATAAAGCTTATGGGGCCCTGCCCAAAAGCACAAAAAAACGCTCTTGCCCACTAGGGCTTTTTTGGGGTCGGAAACTTGATAGTGGGTAAGAGCGTTTTGGCTCGTTTTGGCATCGCCCAATGTCAGTCGAGGCCCGACTGACTGCCGCGGCGATTAAGTAGCACGATCATAGCAAACAATAACTTTGCCGAAAGAAAGCCCAGGGGCCCAGCCCAAAAAACACCCCAAAAAACGCTCTTGCCCACTAAGTCTTTTTTGGGGTCAGAAACCTGATGCGGCGATTAAGTAGCACGACCATAGCAAACAATAACTTTGCCGAAAGAAAGCCCAGGGGCCCAGCCCAAAAACACCCAAAAAACGCTCTTGCCCACTAAGTCTTTTTTGGGGTCAGAAACCTGATAGTGGGCAAGAGCGTTTCGGCTTGTTTTGGCCGCGCCCAATGTTTCTCGAGGCCCGATTGACTGCCGCGGCGAATAATTAGCGCGACCATAGCAAACAATAACTTTGCGAAAGAAAGCCCAGGGCCCAGCCCAAAAAACACCCAAAAAAAAACGGTTTGCCCACTAAGCCTTTTCTGGGTCAGAAACTGATAAAAGGGGGGTTGTTTTGGGCAAGAGCGTTTTGTTGTGTTTTGCGTTGTCATTTTGATTGTTCGAGGCCCGACAGACGGCCGCGGCCCCCGAGATGCACCTATATCATCGTCATCGTCGCTACCATCACAGCAACCGCTGCGGCTCGACGGCAGAGTGGCCCCAGAGCGTGCTCGTCGCGCCCTTCGGGGAGGGAGAGCGAGCGCCCGCCGCTCGCGGTGCCAGCTAGCGTTCGGGGATGTCCTGGGACGAGGGAGATCGGGGTCGGAGCCGCAGCCCGCGGCCGAGCCCGCGGTCGACTCCCGCGCCCACTCCATCCGCAGTGTTCTCTCCGGGCAAGTACAAGGAGAGCGTCTTCCAGAAGTTCGGCCGAAGTTCAAGCGCTTTCGCGGACCGCTTCACGGCGGTGGCCGACGACGTCGACATGGGCGACGACAATATTGAACGATCAGGTCGCGAAGACGCACGCTGCCGTGAAGAAGCTGGTGGAAAAGAACGCGGAGCGCCTCGGGGACAAGTATGACGAGCTATGCGTCGTGAAGACCCAGGTCGACGAGATGGAACGGGGCGGCGCCCGCGTCCACGACCTCTTCCTCCTGCGCGTGTTCATGGCTGTCTTCGGCGGGCCGAGGAGCCCGTGGCGCGCGCATGACGGGCAGGCGCATCGGTACCACAACGGAGCATTTCGGTACACCGCCGCGATGAACGTCCAGCAGGCCCTACGCCTGGAGCACGCGGTGAACCGAGCGGACGCGATCCTCCTTCGCATGAGCAAGGGCAAAAACGTGAAGCGACCGTCTTGGGACGAGGGGTGGCTCCTTGACTACACGAGCCCTGCCGCGGCGACGCAGGCCGACGTGGACGACGACCCCGATGAGAGCTTCTCGATCGCGCGCAAGATGCTCCGGGAAAGTTTGAACAGGTTTCTCACTACTGGGAACAACGTCAACATCCTCAAGACATTCTGCAAGTGGTGCGACCAGCCGAAGCAAGCGGAGCCCACGTTGGCGTTCAAGGACAAGTGCTTGAAGATCCAGCCTGGCCAGGCAGCAAGGGAGATCAAGAAAGCCCCCGAGGTCAACTGCTACGCGTACATGGACTTATCCATCAAGTACAAGCCGCCCGCGGCCGACGTGGACAGGTACGACCTCATGATGGCCACCCTGTACGGGGACGACGTCGAACCAAAGGAGATCGAAGTCCTTGGCGAGGCGCTGGCCCTCATGCACAAGCGGCAGCCACCTCGCGTGCGGGTTCGGAAGGGGAAAGGCAAGGCGCTCAGGACCGCGATCCAGCGATCTGGGGATCTAGGGCGCCTGGGGGGCCTAGATATGCGATCTATGCGATCTATGCGATCTATGCGATCTAGGTCGCCACCTGTGCGATCTATGCGATCTATGCGGTCTATGCGATCTATGCGACCTATGCGATCTATGCGACCTATGCGATCTATGTGACCTATGCGATCTATGCGATCTATGCGGCCTATGTCGCCACCTATGCGACCAATGCGATCTATGCGACCTATGCGACCTATGCGATCTATGCGACCTATGCGATCTATGCGATCTATGCGATCTATGCGATCTATGCGACCTAGGTCGCCTAGGTCGCCGCCTGTGCGATCTATGCGACCTATGCGGTCTATGCGATCTATGCGACCTAGGTCGCCGCCTGTGGAATCTATGCGCACCTATGCGAGCTATTGCGATCTATGCGACCTAGGTCCGCCATCTGGGCCCTAGGTCGCGATAGAATTCGCATAGATCTCGCATATATCGCACAGGCGGCGACCTAGGTCGCTAGGATCGCATAGGATCGCATAGTATGCATAGGTCGCATAAGGTGGCGACCTAGGTCGGCACTAGGCGACCTAGCGATCTATGCGATCTATGCGATCTATGCGACCTAGGCCGTCACCTATGCGACCTATGCGATCTATGCGATCTATGCGATCTATGCGACCTAGGCCCAGATGGCGACCTAGGTCGCATAGATCGCATAGATCGCATAGGTCGCATAGATCGCACAGGCGGCGACCTAGGTCGCATAGATCGCATAGATCGCATAGGTCGCATAGATCGCACAGGCGGCGACCTAGATCGCATAGATCGCATATATCGCATAGGTCGCAAAGATCGCACAGGTGGCGACCTAGGTCGCACAGATAGCATAGATTGCTTAGATCGCATAGGTCGCATAGATCGCATAGGTCGCACAGGTGGCGACCTAGGTCGCATAGATAGCATAGGTCGCATAGATCGCATAGACCGCATAGATCGCATAGGTCGCAAAGATCGCCCAGATGGCGACCTAGGTCGCATAGATCGCCTAGGTCGCATAGATCGCGTAGATCGCACAGGTCGCATAGATCGCATAGATCGCATAGATCGCATAGGTCGCATACATCGCATGGGTTGCATATACCGCATAGATCATGTGGTCGCCTCCCTCAGGTGGCAACGGGAAGTCGCTGCGGTCGAAGCTGACCTTGGCTGCGCTCGGCGAGACCATGGTGCAGTTTGCCAGCACGTACCTCCTCACCAGAGACAGGGAGTTCCAGGTCTCCGCAAAGCGTCTCATCGGCGCCATGGCCGTCATCTTCCAGGAGGTGCAGAAGGGCGAGAAGATCCAGGAGGTCGTGGCTAAGAATTTGTTCGCCAGGGCAGAGCTGCTCGTTCGTGAGAATCATGGGAAATCAGAGGACGAGCGCCATTACGCGTGGACGTTCGCGGACTTCGTCATCGAGTTGAATCACGCTTTCCGCATCGAGTGCGACGATGATGCGCTTCACGCCTGGCGGCGCCGTCTGCTGCTGATCGCCTTCGAGGGCGACTTCACTCGCAACACGGCCTTGGTCTCGGTTGAGCATGGCCTCTTCTTGGCTGACCCCGAACTGGAGGACTGGGCCTCATCTGGCGTGGCGGGCTTCATCCGCATGACCCGAGGCATCCTGCCTCTCATCGAGAAGTACTCGGCGTCCGCGGCCTACGACAAGCTGGACAATCCCTCACCAGCGCGCGCTGCAATGAACGAAGAGTACCTGAACGACATCAGGGCGTCGGACGGCCGCGACGGAGCTGGCCTGGCTGGCGGGCTTCGTGGCCACGGCGACCAGGCGGACGCCGCGTCGGATCCACTCTCTCGGGCTTCCACGCTCCTTGCCGTCATGCATCTCGACGAGGACACCTGCATGACGGACAGCCAGCGAGAGCGCGCGAAGGCGGGGGCTTGCATCAAGGGGGGGCGGCAGTCTGACAAGAAGGATGCCTGGGACCGCATGAAGGCCGCGGCCATGTGGAAACCCGTAGTGCGACAATGGGGCCGCAAGGTCCCCTACTACAATCCAGCCTTGTGCGCCGACGCCGACCTCAGCGCACTGTTCCCGGACATTGACAACCTCGCGATTCCCATCGGGGCCGTCTTCCCCGAGAAATTCAATTTGGACCGCCTGAAGGACTACGCGAGGTGCCCGGAGAGGAAGCGCAACCACCATGCGCTGATCAAGCATCTTGAGGCAGCGCAAGCAGGGGCGGCGGGCGTCAGAAAGCAAAGCAGGTCTTCGCAAGATGACCTGGAAGTATTTCAGGCGTGGTCGCGACACGAGCAGTCGCTCAAGTCAACCTGGGCGGCGGCTAACCAGTTGCTCGAGGAACGTGAGGGCGGCGATGGGGCTCTCCAGGTCAAGTACCACTTCTCAGCCATCGGGGACTTGCGCGTGCGCAGCAGGAGACGCGCAGAGGGCACGGCGTCGCAGAGCCTGAGCAAGCAGATCCAGACTATTGTGCAGCCAGACGTCGTGAAGTTGGACTGGCGCAAATGTTTCCTGACCCTCGCGCCCCAGGTCATGAAGCGCATGAAGATAAATCTGAACGGCCACTCCTCGGAGCAAGGGCGCGCCATCGAGGCCGTTGCCGCATGGCCCGACATCGACGCCAAGAAGACCCTGGCGCTCAGCGTCCTGTTTGGCAAAAAGAATGCAGGCGACCAGTACCAGGCCATGGGGCGGGACGCGAGAGTGCTCCGCTGGGCGGCATCGTCTGCACTGCCCGACGTTTTCAAGGCCGCCGTCGAGGGCGAGAGGGACAACCCCGAGCTCACGTGCGTGTCGAGGCTCCTCGAAGGGGCGGAGGACGCCTGCACCGAGGCGTTGGTGAAGTTCGTTCAGGAGAAGCGGGGCAGCGCGGTGTCCCACCTCGCTTGGGAGTTCGACGGCATCGGGGTGAACGACGGCGTGCTCGATGACGCGCACGCTTTCATCACCGATGCTGAGAACTACGTCCACAAGGCGACGGGTTACAAGATGCACCTCGCTGCGAAGAAGGAGCGCTCGTTGCTTGAGACACTTGCGGCGAGCGGACAGCAGCTGCCCGTCGACGACGGGCCTGGGGGCCCCGACCAGATGGCGTCGTACTTCGCCGATGGCAATTGCATCCAGGCCGCAGTGGTCGCATCCTGCGGGTGCGGCAAGCCACCCCTTCCAGCCCCAGAGGCAAACTCGCGCTCCTATCGCGAGGTCGCCCAGCACTTCGAGATCAGGCTCCACGGCGCCTGCGTCCTGGACGTGCTCTTCCAGCTCGCATCGGGCCGCGCCCTGGATGCAGGCGACTACCTCTTGCACAGCGAGCCTGGCGGGGAGGCTCATTGCGTGCTTCTCCGCGCGTCGGCAGTGGTTCAGGGGGAGAACGGACCAGAGCAGACGTTCGATCTGATCGGCACCCATTGTGGTCACGAGGAACGGCGGTCCAAGTGCAGGGTTAGCGCGGTCGAATTTTGCAGGGCGATCGGGGGCGCGGCCGATAAACGCCTGGCCGTGCTCTTCCGCATTAACGGCAGCATGGCCCGCTCCACGGATGCTTTGATGGACCTGCAAGCAGGCGCCTCTGCGAGTCCGCCAGTCGATGTGCAGCTGCCGATCGCCGCCGCAGAACCAAGCGGAGTCGACGTGGGGTTGCCGTCCGACTGCGAGGAGGACGCCGACGAACCCGACGAGCCCTCATTCATGGAGATGTTCTGCAACGTGCTTGGAAAGGAGGCCGCGGACTACCAGGTCGAGGTCGGTGGATGTCGATCCCGCGTTCAATGCCGCTGTCTCCTGTGCCCTTGGCGATCGTTCAGCCGCCGCGAGCACCTCATCGAGCACCAGAAGCACCACAGGCCGCCGAAGTTCGTCGCGTCTCGGGAGGACGATGCCCTCTTCAAGGTCGCTATGTCGCTGTGCAGGTTCGACCGCGTCTGCTCGGTGTTGAACCGCGCGGCTCAGAAAGACGGCGGCTACCTGGCCCGCGCTGCCGGTCTGCTTCGAGAATGGAATCGCGACGCTCCAGCGGAAGCGCTGGAGGCTGCGCGCCACTCCAACGAAGCCCACCTCGTCTTCGTCTTCACAGAGGCGGGCCCGCGGTACTGGTTGCGCGCCAAGTGCATTGACTGCGTCCGCATTAACGCCAAGATCTCGTACACCAAAGGCTTCGAGGATTCCCTGATCAGCCTGGCCTTGGTCTCGCACGGGGCGATGAATGGCGTGATGGGCCATCTCCACAGGCAGTGGTCCCGCGACGGCACGTCGCCTTTCCTGGCCTGCCGCCCCCAGCTCTTGCGGGAGATCATGGACCACGTGTTCCGCCGCCCCGACGGCCTGGCGCAGCTGTCGGTGCGACGGCTCATGGGCGAGGAAGTGGCCCGCGGCGAGTTCACGGCACTGACCCACGATGGCACCTTCAAGTTCTTGTTCTCGGTCATCGGCCAGAAGAAAATGGACCAGAAGAAAGGCGGGATCTACGT
This sequence comes from Prorocentrum cordatum, assembly GCA_963575745.1. Taxonomy (NCBI): domain Eukaryota; class Dinophyceae; order Prorocentrales; family Prorocentraceae; genus Prorocentrum; species Prorocentrum cordatum. The sequence continues at coordinate 39,554 of CAUYUJ010007636.1, forward strand.
CGGCCACACTCTGATGGGGATGACAGGAGCTTGCCCTGGATTCAGCGCCCAGCCCGATGAGAGCACGGAGAGCTTCGGTGCAGCGGTCAGGGAGCGGCTGACCCCCGCTGCGGTCGAGCAGGTGCGGATGCTTTACTCCGACGCCCCGAGCGAGAAGATGTTGGAGCATCTGCCGAGGTGTCTCGGCGTGGCACAGGACAGACTGCACATTGCCTTGCGGGCCGAGCAGTGCACGGACGGGAAGAGGACGGCTTGCTCATTTGAGCTGCTGCAGCTCACGAGGAAGTTGTCCCGTCCTCTCGGCGTGCCCGAGGAGTACTTGACGAGGGAGATCTACCATGGCCTCCCGATGCCCGAGGTGGTCTGGGGTGACGCGCAGCCCGCGCGCGAGCGTGCCGACAAGGACTGGGCGGATTTCTGCAACGAGCCTTTCGTCTCGCACGCGGAGTACGTGGCCGAGTTGAGGCGCATAGTCCAGAAGCACGAGAAGATCATGGACAGGAAGAATTCCAAAGGCGTGCCGCTCCGAAAAGTTTTGGAGAGCGCGAGCTCCACGAAGAACTACTACTACTTGCGCAACAATTCGGTGTTCGCCCAGCTCTCTCGCGGGCAATTGGTCGTCCAGGGCACGCCCCAGAACGAGGCCGAGCACAGGAACATGAAGCGCTGGGCGTGGTGCGTGTGGCAGCAGCACGAAGACCGCGTCTACGTGCTCAAGGAGGTCTACGCCCTCTACCGCATGCTCGTCCATGCCGCCCAGCACGAGTCGCTCGGCACGCGGCTTCCGCCCTTGCGGCTCGCAGAGATGTTGGCCGGCCAGATCGCTGCTGGCGGTCTCAGGGACGGCATCGGGCCAGACGGATCGCTGCCTATCGGAGAGGATGGCCCGAGCGGTTCTGTGCCCGACGGAAATGGGCCCAACCGCGGCGCACTCAGGAAGTCCCTCGTCAAGGTGGACGTCGGCTTGGCCGCGAAACAGAAAGAGGGAAAGAACAAGAGGGCAGCCGCGTGGAGCAAGGCTATGCCTGCAAAGAAGAAGCCGTGGGGGCACAGGAAGAGGGCGACGTCGACGAGGAAGTCCGCACCCTCCACCGTACACGCCGTGGTCGAGGAGGTCGCGGGGATCCAGGCCTGAGGCGCGGTTCCCTGAATCTTGCGCTTCGAGGCACGAAGCGCCGTAAGATTGCCCTGCTCTTGCGCCGCTATTAGGCATCGCCGCCGCACGCCTCTGTGACTGCACTGTTCAGTCGGGAGACAGTAAGACTGGGCGTGATAAGGAGAGCACGGTGATTTATGACCACTCTGCTCGGCCGCTAGCATTTTGCACGGCCACCGCAGGTATCATTTACTATCTTAGTACAGTCAGGAGGTTGTACGACTGGGGCTGCGAAAGAAAATGAAACCATGCATCGGGAATGTCGTACTTCTCATTGTTATTACCAGAAGTTTTGCACAATGCCCGTGGTCAGTGGTGAAGCTCGGATGCGTACCCCAGTATGCCATAAAGGTAAGCACCCAGATCTTCATACGTTGGAATGTTCTTGTGGCGGTCCCGGCGACCCCCAAAACAACCGAAAAACATCTCTTGCCCACTAAAGCTTTTTGAGTGCCAGAAACCTGGTAGTGGGCAAAAGCCTTTTTGGTGCTTCTGTGCAGCTAAATGTTTCTCGAGACCCGACATGCGGCCATTACGATTAATCCGCGAAGCCGGTGGAACCACAAACTTATCACAGGGAAGACCCAATGATCTTGCCCAGAACAAGACAAACACAAACATGAGCTTTGCCCCTAGGGTCTTTCGGGATCGAGAAAGCTGATATTGAGCACGAGGGTATGTAGTTTAGTTTGCTTCGAGCCTACCCTTCGACGTTGATTGGATGCGCATTCAGGCCACCTAGATCTTTAGATCTCTAGGTGGCCTAGATGGAGCTCCTAGGCCGAATGGTCTGGGATGAGGCCTTTCACGGGGGGGGGGGTCGCCGGGGGGGGTCGCCGCATCCTCCCCGGGGGGTCCCGGAGCTCAGAAAAGCTTCAAGACGAGCCAAGAGCGCCAGAAGACACCCCCAAAAGGGTACAAGAGGGCCTCGACTCGAAGACGATCGCCCCAAGACGCCCAAGACGGCCCGAAGACGGCCCAAGAGGCCCTCAAGACGCTCCAAGAGAGCCCCAAGAGCACTCCCAAGAGGGCCCCAGGAGCCAAAATCGTCAATTTTACATCGGTTTTTGAATGATTTTGGCCTTCTCGCCTTTTCGGCTTTCCGACACTCCAAGACGGCCCAAGAGGCCCCCAAGAGGCCCCCAAGAGGCCCCCAAGAGCGCCCCAAGAGGCCTACAAGAGGGCCCCAAGACGGCCCAAGAAGGCCCCAGGACAGCCTAAGAGGCGCCCAAGAAACGGCCAAGAGGGGGACGAGGAACCGAGAATTCGAGACTTCCGCCCTAAGAGGCCCCCGGGAAGCCCCAAGAGGCCCCCAAAAGGCCCCAAGAGGCCCCCGAGCGGCGCCAAGACGCCCCCAAGATGCGCCGAAGACGGCCTCCGGAAGCCCCAAGAGGCCCAAAAGAGGCCCGAAGAGGCCCCACAACGGCCCCAAGAGGCTTCAAGTTGCCTTCCAGACGCCCCCGAGAGGTCAACCACGAGATCCCAACCAACATCCATAAGGCCTCCTCCTCCTCCCCCTTCACCCTTCCTCCTCCTACTCCCTTCCGCCTCCTCCTCCTCCTCCTCCTCCTCCTCGTGCCCCCCCCCCTCGTGTTGTCTTTCGTCATATTCAGGGTCGGCGGCAACGGCCGTAAGGCCTTCGCAATCTTCGAAACAGTGCATTACCCCTGAGACATTCTCATCAACTTATAAGAAGGATGACTCGTGGCCCGACGCATAAAAGGAAGGTCAGAGACACGATAGGAACTTTGGAATGGACAATACACTGCGGCCTGCCCGCCTACTGCGGCAATTGAACCGCGTGCAGCCCCATGGAGAAAGAGATACAAAGGTTAAGGGGGGATGCGTTTTTCCTGTATGCCGGGGGTTGCGGTTACGATTGCGAATGGAATGCGACGGTGTTGGCTCCCCGGGGCTCTCTTGGAGATCCTCTTGGAGCGCTCCGGGGGCATCTTGGAATCCTCTTCGACCGTTTGAACCGCCTCGTGAGCTGTCTGAGAGCATTCGAGAACGTGTTGGGAGCGATTCGGAGGCTGTCTTCAGTTGCCGAAGGCCTCCTGGAGGAGCCCAAAGACTTAGAATGTGGCGTTGTGGTATACCAAGAAAAAACGTTCGACACGGGCCCAAGGATTCGAGGTTTCCAGAAGAAACCGCACACCGTAGGAGAGGCACTGCTGAAGGAGCCCGAGGACAGAGGATAGGGCTTTTGGCAGGAGCCCAAGGACTTAGGATGAGGTTTTCGGCAAGGACAAGTGCCCTCAGGATGAGGTTTCCCACAAGGGCCGCAGGACGTACGACAGGGCCTCCCGGAGACGCCGAAGGAATTAAGACAAGGTGCGTGAGAGGAGCCCGCAGAACTAAGATAAGGTGTTCGACAGGGGCGCGAGGACTTGGGAAATGAAGCCCAAGGACTCCTGGGAAGGCTGCGACTGGGGCCAATGGGCTCAGGATCAGGTGTTCGACAGGAGGAGCCCAAGGACAATGACAAGATGTTCGACAAGGCCCACGGACTTGGGATAATAAAGTTCCCACTAGGGGCTGCAGGACCTAAAAGAGGAGCCCAAGGACTTATGCCAAGGTGTTCGACGGAGGCCACAGAGACTTCGGGGAAGGCTTGCGACAGGGGCCGCGGGGAGCGTCGGAGAGAGGACTTCGGGACATATGTTTAAGCGAAACCCCATGACGCAGGATGTGTTCGACAGCGGCACGAGGCCTTAGGGTCAGGTGTCCGACACGGGCTGCAGAACGAAGGAGCGGGCTTCCTGGAGAGGTGCATTGACTTAGCATGAAGGATTATTTGAGAGGAGCCCTCGGACAATAATAGGAACAAGCAAACTGACAGTGGGCCAAGATCGTAGGATAAGGTGTTCGAGAGGGGCCTAAGGACATAAACAAAACTCAAAGAGAAGCTCAAGGACTTATGACGCGGTTCCAAGTGAGCGCAAATACTTAGGATGAAAAGCTTGAGAGGAGCTCCCCCGGAATTGGGATGAGGTGTAAGCCGGGGACAACGACGCGCAGAAGAGAACCTCCCTGAGAAGCCCCAGGATTGAGGATACAACGTTTGAGAAAAGGCCACCCGTGTCTCCTGGGGCTTCTTGGCGGGCTGTTCGGGAGCACGGTCTGGAATCGTAGGTACCTTTTTTTTTTTTCGTGCGTCTTCCAGCAAAAGGCAAAAGCAGTCACCGCTCCTGAGACGTCCAGACGAACACGTTGGACCAGGGCACGCTGGCAGGCAAGGGGCAACCAGTAGACTGAACGAGCTCAGTTCCCTCCTCCTATCCTCCGTCCTCTGTAAGACCGTTCGGCCCCCACACTCAACAATCGTGGAACGAGCCCATGCATCTGGGTAATGAGCGCCTGCGCAGCTTGGCGCGTCTCACGCTTACGGTGGACTTAAAGCCTAGGATCCATGAGCCCAGCTCCAAGTCCTAGAGTCTGGCTGCATCCTCTTTCGCAGGCGCAATTGCCATTCAGCGGCTGCGCAAGCACTGCCCACTCAACGACTGAAGTCAAGAAGGGACACGCTGTGACGCTGAACACATGCACGGGAAGCCATTGTCGCCTGCGTATGATCATCTTCACCCAATAAACCCCCTACCGCAAACCCAGCACGGTCGAGATGCTTGATGTAAACATTCAGGTACTGGATCCCCTCCCTCGTGCGCCCATGAGCCACCTTTACATCTACCTTCCCAACATGTTTCCACTTCGATGTTCCGTAGCTCACATCCAGGGCGTGAAAGTGAAGACCGCCAGACCACGTAGCCTCTACCCACACCCCTGTCATGTTCAATTCTCGGAAGTACAAGTCTGCGCACTGCATACCCATTTGCACCGCTTCAGCCTCTACATGAAGCAGGGCTCTCTCAGCGCGCTCCCCCTTTGGAATGTTGACCAGTGTGTGCTTGCCAGGCCTCCTCAGGTCGAAACGCTCGCCGTAGATGTTTCGTAGGTGTGGGTCCCCTGTGGCAGTCATGGCGCCGCTGGAGACAGCCAACGGTGGAACGGGCCCCGGGGAAGCCGTGGGGCCCGGCGTCGAGAGAGGCGTCGGACGCGGCGTCGGTGGCTGCGTTGAGATGACGGCTAGGGCCGCCGGGCCTCCGATGGCTTGCAGGGGAGCGTTGCCGGACGCGCCGGGCGCAGTGGCGGAGAGCGCGCTGCTGATAAGGGCAGCAAGCCTGGCCAGGTCTTGACCAGAAGCCTGGGAGCTCAACAGCTCTGTCGCGCTGTCCTGAACCGAATGGGCCGTCTCTTCCAGCACGACAATGCGGTAGTCGATGGTGACGTTGCCGGCCAGCGAGCGGCGCGTGGCCTCGTACTCGACGGTGGCGTCAAGACGGCTACCACTGTCAATGCTGCAGAACACCGCGACGTCTTCAGGGGCTACGGTACCGTTCATGTAACTCGCGATCGATGATTGAAGAGCCTCCCGCATGTCTGCGCTGCTGGAACAATCTGACGCAAACTTCTCGGGGTCGGGCACCGTCACAGCGAACTCGCCCTGGACCATCGGGGGGGCCGTCGGGGCGGGGGTCGGCGTGGGCGTCGGGCTGGCCGTCGGACTGGCCGTGGGGCCAGCCGCGGGGCTCGCTGCAGGGCTTGATGTGCAATTTCCGGCGTGATCGACCGCAATCTCTTCCGAGCCTCCGAACGCCTCCGTGGGGGCATTGCTGGCCGCGGCAGGCGCAGTGCTGGACAGCTCGTCGCTGATGATGGTGACGAGTCTGGCCAAGCCCTGACTGGAAGCCTGGGGG
>CAUYUJ010007637.1:0-45465 GCA_963575745.1 Prorocentrum cordatum
TCGCCTCGTCGTCGCGCCGCGACGGGGGTCGGAGCGCCTTCGGCGCGCCGTGGCTGCCCGCGACGGGGGTCGATGTGGGGCTGTCGGCGGTGGCGACGCCGCCCCGACGGGCATCAAGAAACTCGGAGTACCCAGACCTGCCCGTCCTGGGGATCCTTCGCCGCCACGGCTGGATTTTCTTCGAGGTTCTGGTCGGAACGCGCCTCCCGAGAGGTCCCGGGAGTGGCAAGTGCCGATGCCCTTTTTTGCCTCAGGGGTGGGCAGAGGATGGGGAGGGGGATGGGGTGAGGGTGGGGATGGGAGAGGGGGTGCTGGGGCGAGGGGGGGGGGGAGGAGGCGAGGGCAGGGTGGGAATGAAAGAGGGGTGGGGGCCAGGAAGAGGACGGGGAGGGGGGGAGAGGGAGGAGTTCTGAGGAATAGGGAGGACTGGGGAGGAGTGAATAGGCACGGGGAGGGCAGGAGGAGGAGGAGGAGGAGGAGGAGGAGGAGGAGGAGGAGGAGGAGGAGGAGGGGGAGGAGGAGGAGGAGGAGGAGGAGGAGGAGCAGGAGGAGGAGGAGGAGGAGGAGGAGGAGGATAATACGAGGCAACCTAATATGTGTCAGCGATGCTGCTGCACACGCACACACACACACCTCCGTCTCAATCAGTCTCCCCATCTGTAGTCCCTACGAACTATTCGGCGCGATCTTGCTGTGCGAGGCGCCCTCCCTCTGAACAAATCACGGGCGCCCCGCTGGCCCGCAGGTCGGGCGGAAGCCCCGTTTTGAAAGGAGGTGTTCCCCCCCCTTCCTTCGAGCCACAGGGTTAGGTCGGGCCTGTCCCTTTGCAGGGGGAATGTTCAAAAATAGTTCAAACAAACAGTCGGGGGACGATTCTCGAGTATTTTTTTGAGCATGTTTTGCATATTTGTTGACTATCTTTGATTATTCGTCCAGAGTCCGTCAGTAGGGGGACACGCCCGACCTAACCATAGGGAATGCGTGGAGGTGGTGTTGAGGAAATGCTCAGCGACGGCCCCTCTTCGACAAGGAGCCCGCCACCACCCCCGGGCAACCGTGGCCCGATTTCGCAGACGAGTCTGCGCTGCCCCAAGGCGAGGGCCCCAATTTGGAAAACAACCCACCCTCCGTCCTGACGCCTGCTGGAAATTGCAAGCTCGAATGTCATGAGCGGGCGGTGGGGATGTATCAGGCGACCCGTCTGGTGGTGCGACGGGGAGGAGTTATCCGCAAGGAGAAGTGGGGGTGGGCGTACGCTCCGACCCACTGGGCCCACTTCTTTGTACCTGTCTCTCACGCCCACTGCCTCTTTGCCATCTGCGCCTGCCTCGCAGAGCTTGTTGTGCACTACGTCGTTGCCCTTCTTTCTCGCACCTACCCTTAGATCGGGCATGTCCCTCTACAGGAGGGAAATTCTATACGCTTCGCGTATCCCCACCAGCCCATCTCACAGCAGCAACTCTCGCGAAGCATGCCGACAGTCGTGTTTTTCAGGCGTGTGTCCGCTTGGCCCCGCATATCTCCCCTGTTCCTCCTTCCTCCCGCCTCGTTGTACATCCTCCTTGTGGGGGGAGCGGGAGAAGGACGAGGCGAAGGAGGAGGGAGAGAAAGCGCTCCTCGTGGTTTGAGTCGTTTGGGGTTTCTCGTCCTGGTCTGAGTCGTTCGGGCTTCTTCCTGGTGTGAGTCGTTCGGGCTCTTCGTCCTGGTGTGAGTCGTTCGGGCTTCTCGTGGTGTGAGTCGTTCGGGCCCCTCCTCCTGGTGTGACTCGTTCGGGCTCCTCGTGGTGTGAGTCGTTCGGGGCCCGCGTCGTGGTGTGAGTCCTTCGGGCTCCTCGTGGTGTGAGTCGTTCGGGCGCCTCGTCCTGGTGTGAGTCGTTCGGGCCCCTCCTTGTGGTGTGAGTCGTTCGGGCTCTTCGTGGTGTGAGTCGTTCGGGCCCCTCGTCCTGGTGTGAGTCGTTCGGGCTCCTCGTGGGGCCTCTTGGGGGCCTCTTGGGGGCCTCTTGGGGGCCTCTTGGGGGCCTCTTGGGGCCTCGTGGAGCCTCTGGGGGCCCTCTTGGGGGCCTCTTGGGGGCCTCTTGGGGCCTCGTGGGGCCTCTTGGGGGCCTCTTGGGGGCCTCTTGGGGGCCTCTTGGGGCCGTTTGGGGGCCTCTGGGGGGCCTCTTGGGGGCCTCGTGGGAGCCTCCTGGGGGCCTCTTGGGGCCATCTTGGGGCCTCTTGCGACCTCCTCCGAAGCGCAAATGAGAGCTGCCCCCTGAGAAGGACAAAATGAGCCCAAAACCTTAGTAAAATCAATGATTTTGCTATGAGGGAAGATGAGCGCGGCCCCCTCAGAAGGCCAAAATGGGGCCAAAACCCTCGTAAAATCAATGATTTCTGCTTCACAGACGAGCAGAGGGGCCAAACTCGGTCCCCCCGTCGGGGCCAGAATCCTCGTGAGGGTCGTCGTTTTTTGGTCCTCCCAGGGGTCGAAAAAGACTCCCCTGACGACCCGCGGCCCGCCCTCTCCAGGCCCAGGGGGAGGGGGTAGGGGGAGGGGTAAACCCCTCCCCGGAGGGGAAGAAGGGGGGTTGAGGACAGAGCGGGCTCTCTAAACCACTCACGCCCCAAGGAGAAGTGGGGGTGGGCGTACGCTCCGACCCACTGGGCCCACTTCTTTGTACCTGTCTCTCACGCCCACTGCCTCTTTGCCATCTGCGCCTGCCTCGCAGAGTTTGTTGTGCACTACGTCGTTGCCCTTCTTTCTCGCACCTACCCTTAGATCGGGCATGTCCCTCTACAGGAGGGAAATTCAATGTTTTGAGTATTGTTGGGTATTTTTGTATATTTTTTCGATTATGTGATTTGTTGTCAAGAATCCGCTCGTGGGAGGACGTGCCCGACCTAAACCTACCCTTCGGCTTCGTTGCCCGAGTCCGCCCAGCCCCGAAGCAGCGGGGGTGGGGCGTGCTCCCCCGGGCCCGAGGGGGACACGGGGGCAGCGCAGGCGGGCCGGGCCGAGTGTGGCCCGCCCGCGCAAAGATTGGCAACCTTCCCAAGGTTGCCCTTGCGTCCCTGCCTCCTCGGCCCATCCTTGGCCACTTTCGTGCTTCGTGCCGTTCGGAGGTATTCCGGTGAGGTGTCAAGGTCGTCGACCCCCAGACTCTCTGCGCTCGTCCTCTGCACAAGAAGGGCGGTGTGCTGCGCCTTCCCGTCGGTGCTGTCGCCCGGCAAGGTCATGGGCGGCTTTCTCTTGCAGCACGCTTCGCGTCTGACCTCGTATCACTGCGTGGCGGCGGACATCCCGGGAATCCTTGGCCCCTTTCGTGGGCCGCGCCCCGCTCGAGAAGCTCCGGAGTGGGCGTCCGAGGCACCCTGCATCCTCCTCACGCATCCTCGTGCTACGGGCCGGCTGTGCGTCTGGAGGGAGGGCAGGGCCAGGGTCGCACTGACCCAGGTTTGGGTGCAGAATCCTGCAGGTTCCTGCAGGATCCTTCGCGCATTGACCCGGGTTTGGGTGCAGGGTCTTGCAGGATTTTGCAGGATTTCGCAAAGCCTGACTGACCCGGGTCTGGATTGACCCGGGTCAGAAGATCCCCGATGGTGGGCCAGACGCGGTGGGGGTCTCGAGTGGTGCCCCCCCCCCACCCTCGGGGCAAGGAGGATGGGGTGGCTCGCTCCCGCTGGGGCGGGAGGGGAAGGGGGGGGGCCTTCGGGCTGAGGACGTCCAGGTGTGGGGGCAGCCAGCCGATGTCCCACGGGCTCTCCTCTCTCTCTCTCTCTCCCTCTCTTTCTATATATATATATATTTATATAGGTATTTCTTTCTTTCTTTATTTCTTTCTTTCTTTCTCTCTCTCTCTCTCTCTATATATATAGATCGGACGTCTCTCTTTCTCTCTCTCTTTCTCTTTTCTTTCTCGGACATGTGTTATGTTTCTGTTGTCCTCTCTCTCTGGCTCTCTCTCTCTCTCTCTCTTTCTAGCTTTGCTTTTCGCTTTTGCAGCCCGTTCGGAGGAACGGGCGGAGCAGGACCACGAGGAGCAGACGGGGTAGGAGGAGCAGGGACAGGAGAGGCAGGGAGGCGGAGGAGGGAAAGGAGGGGGAAGGCGATGACGAGGAATGGATCGGACCAAGAAGCGTGTTGCCAGGGCGAGAGTGCCATTCCCGATGACGTAACCACAGCACCAGGCTTGAGATGCAGAAAGCGCATCTCTTGAGTGGCCGGAATCGGTCCAATGGTAATACCGCACAAGAGCAACCCTCTTCTGGAATGATGTACGCGACAAGCTGTTAGGAGGGAGGGACGGGATCAGAGCCGTACGTCGTCCAGCGAAAGGGCAGCACCATCGCCGCCTCGTGATTGCCAAGGCTCCCGAGTCTCTTCCGCCATAGGGGCGCCCACGAGGACCCCGGCCTGGGTGGTGGGGCGCCGTCGGTCTCTGGACCGCCAGGCAGGGCGGCCCGAAAGCCGTGCGGGCCGATTGCGAAGGCCCCTCGGCCGGGGCCGCGGACCCCCTCTTCGGTCCCAGGAGGCCTCCGCAGCCCCAAGGGGGGTAGGGGGCGGGTAAGCACCTCGAGAGGAGGAGGAGGAGGAGGAGGAGGAGGAGGAGGAGGAGGAGGAGGAGGAGGAGGAGGAGGAGCAGGACGAGGACGAGGACGAGGACGAGGACGAGGATGATGAGGAGGCGGCGCCGCAGACCCCGGGGGACCCCCGCTGGGCGAGCCCCCCGCCGGGGCCTCCCGGGGCCCCGGGGGGCGGCCGTTTGGCCCGGGCGCTTTTCCGCCCCCCCGCGCCCCAGGGCAGGGAGGAGGTCAGAGGCAAGGGGCCTCCTCGACTACACGTAAGAGTGACCCTTCGCCGGAGTGGCCTTTGGTGCGGGCACATTGGGCTCCCCGATCGCCGAACGCGAGGCGGCAGTGGCGTCTTGCCGGCCTGTGTCTGGCCCCCCCCCCCCGCGGCCCCCCAAAAAGCCGCGCACCGAAGGTCACTCTTACCCAGGGTCACTCTTACGTGTAGCCGACTTCCCCTCGACGGGACTGCCCATCGATCGCTGGTTGAGAGCAGGTGCTCTTGGATTCCCACGTTCCACTCTGCTTTCAGGCGCCTTGCTGATGACTTCAATGGTGGAGTGGCTTCGCCTTTTCTGTCCTCCTCGGGGGGCGGACGGAGTCCATTCTAGTGTCAACGCCTTCCTACTTCATGTTTCTACCTACATCTTTCGACCGATGGGCACGCCATTCCTCAATTTCTTCGTTCCTCCATTTTCTTGGGACGACGACGACGGCGACTGCGAAGGCGACGGCGACGGCGACGGCGACGGCGGCTACGACGACGGCGACAGCGAAGGCGACGGCTACGGCGACGGCGACGGCGACGGCGGCAGCGGCGGCGGCGGCGACGACGACTAGGACGACGACGACGGAAAGCCTCTCGCACACGTCGAAGGGTCGGCGGATTTTGAGACCGACCTTTCCCTTCTCCCCTCCCGCTCATCCTTACTGTTCCCTTCCCGCCTCCTCCTCCTCCCTCTCCCTGGAGTCCGAGCAGGAAGAAGAGGTAGAGGAAAATTGGATAGTTGGACAGCGGGAGGAGGGTGGGGGATGCGCAGGGCAGGGAAGAGAGCGGAGGAAGGGGGGGATAAGACGGGCGAATGCGGGGGGCATCCCTCCTGCTAGGTGTACAACAGGGTGGCGCGCGGCATGACGCAGTGCTTCGTTCACGGCAACGGCGACACGATGAGTTCTTGGTGGCCGAGCTTGTTCCCAGGACCTCCCGTCCCAAGGCACGAGACGCCACGGTTCTGCAAGGAGCCATGCCCCGGAGCCCTCGGCCCCATCGTAGAAGAGGAGGCGGAGGAGGAGGCGAAGGAGGAGGAGGAGTAGGAGGAGGAGCAGGAGGAGGAGGAGGAGGCGGAAGAGTTGGAGGAGAGGATGAGGAGGAGGAGGAGGAGGAGGAGGAGGAGGAGGAGGAGAGGAGGAGGAGGAGGAGGAGGAGGAGGAGGAGAAGGAGAAGGGGGAGGGGAGGGAGGGAGGGAGGGAGGGAGGGAGGGAGGGAGGGAGGGAGGGAGGAGGGAGGAGGAGGGAGGGAGGGAGGAGGGAGGGAGGGGGAGGGGGAGGAGGGGGAGGAAGGAGGAGGAGGAGGAGGAGGAGGAGGAGGAGGAGGAGGGGGAGGAGGAGGAGGAGGAGGAGGAGGAGGAGGAGGAGGAGGAGGAGGAGGAGGGAGGAGGAGGTGGTGGGCGGCATTGCATCATCGCGTTTCTTTTGGCGGGGAACATTGCAATACCGTTCCGCGCAGTTGGCTTCGGCCCCACTGCCAGGCATTTTCCTTGATACGTGGCGGCTCTTGGTGCCCCGAGGCGCCCGAAACACCGACTGCCTGTGGCTGGCCTACCGCCCCGTGCTGGTCCCCCTTCGCATACCCCGATCGTGTCCTTTCCTCCCCCTCCCCGTTCTCCCCCCCGCTTCTCTGTGAGAGGCGCGCCCGCCTCGCGCGGGCCTCCGCCCCCATCCCTCCCCTGCTGCCGCTGTTGTTCATCTCTTCTCCTCATCCTCCACTCTGCTCGTCGAGGCCATGGTGATGACGGTGGTGGTGATGACGAGGGGGAGGAGGGGAAGGTTGAAGGTAAGGATGAGGGTCGGGACAAGCTACGCATCGCAGGACTGCGGTCCCGCGCACGGTCAGAAGTCGGATCGCCCCCCCTGCCAAATTCACCATCTCATCCTCTGCCCTCTTTCTTCTCATGTTCCCCTCCCTCCTTCGTCCCTCTCTCCCTCCCTCCCTCCCTCTCCTCTCTCTCTCTCTCTTTCTCCCCTTTGTTCTCGTCGCAAGGCGGTTGTCTTCCCTTCAGTGTGAGCCCGTCTCAGTCCAGACCTGACTCATGGTGGTGGTGCTCGGCGGGGATCACTCCCCAGGAGGAGGCGGAGGAGGAGGAGGAGGAGGAGGAGGAGGAGGAGGAGGAGGAGGAGGAGGAGGAGGAGGAGGAGGAGGAGGGAGGAGGAGGAGGAGGCGGAGGACGACGACCAGGGCTACGGCCACTGGGAAGCCGAGTGCGCAGCCAGGTGATGGCTAGGAGCCCCCAAAGGCCCCTAAGCATCCTTGCCTCTGCGGGTTCTTGCGCAGTCCCCACAGGCGCGCCTGTGCCGTCTTCTACGTGCTTGCGTCCTTACCGACAGAGAAAGACGGGAAGAGGGGGAGCGTGTTCGCCTGTGTCCGAGCACGCCCAATGCCGCACGTCTTTGAGAACTCACATTTTCTGTCGGTGGCGGTGGTCTTTGGTTTTGGTGGTGGATCGTGGATGTCATTGTCGTGGTTGCGTTCCTTCAGGATATCTCTGCCCAACACTTCGGCCCCTTTCAAGCCCACCCCTATGCCCTGCCCGCCCCCGCTCTCCTGCAGGTCGTGGCTAGAGCACTGCCGATGCTGCCACAGTGCTGGAGTGCCAACCTATTCCTGCAGTAGCACCGCAGCACTGCTGCTGCTGTATTGCGGAGGCCTGGCGGCCGGCGCCGCCGACCCTGGAGGGGTTGACCCTGGCCGCCCCTGACGCCCTGGGAGGGTGGTATTCTGATCCTGGACCACCCCCCCAGGACCACCCCCCACCTCCGCGTGGAAGGGGTCAAAGGGGAGGGGCTTCCTTTCGACCCAGTGCCAACGTTGCTTCATTTCACTGTCGATGGGCTGGTGTATCTTGCTTTGGCTGGCGTGCTTGAGGACGAGGGCCCAAGAAATGGGGGGGAGCAGCGACGGACTCAGGGGAAGGAGCGGACGTGATGGCGGCGGCGACGCGACGGCGGCAGCGACGGCGATGGCGGTGGAACAGCCCCTGTCACACGCCGACAAGGTGGGTGGATTTTTACAATACTACGACGACGACGACTACTATTACTACTGCTATTATTGTTGTTATTACTACTACTGTCGATACTATTACAAGAACAACAACTACTAATACTACTACTGATACTAGTACTAGTACCAGTACTAGTACTAGTACTAGTACTAGTACTAGTACTAGTACTAGTACTACTACTACTACTACTACTACTACTACCACAACTCCTACTACTGATACTACTACTACCACGACTACTACTACTACTACTACTACTACTACTACTACTACTACGACTGCTGCTACTGCTACTACTACGTCCACTACTACTACTACTACTACTACTACTACTACTACTACTACTACTACGACTACTACTACAATGCTACCCCTTCACAAAACTCACAGTACTGCGTCACCAGTCTATTAACAGGGTAGTGCATTATTATTATTGCTACTCGGGCACTTTCACGATTACTTCGCTACCGCAATAGTTCTAGGTCTAACAAGCGTTCAGGCAGTTTTTAAATTTCCCAGTCGTATTATTTCAGTCCTGCGGTACTACAGTGCCACTGCTACAGTCATTCACAGAGTAGTACTACAACTGCTACAGACACTAACAGAGTACAAGTATTACTACTACTAGTACTACTACTAGTACTACTACTACTACTACAGCAGCTACTACTACTACTGCTGCTACTACTACTACTACTAACTCTACTACCTACTACTATTATTACTACTACTACTAGTATTATTACTACTACGAGAATTAGCACTACTACTACGACTGTTACTAATGCTACTACCCCTACTACTACTACTACTACTACTACTGCTACTACTACTACTACTACTGCTCCTACTATCACTACTCCTACTACTACTACTACTACTGCCACTACTACTACTACTACTACTACTACTACTGCTGCTGCTACTACTACTACTACTACATTGCTACTACAGTGCTGCTGCAGCACGGCTACTGTATTTGAGCACTACTTCTACACTGCGACTTCCACATAACTACAGTACTAGAGTACTTCTACAATACCAGCGCTGTGCAGTAACATTATATATGTAAGGGCTTCGCACCCTGCCGCCGGCTCCCTCTCTATCATGATGTGATATCGGAGGGGAGGGGGTGAGATCGAAGTGGAACGGAGAGCCCCCCTACCGGGAAATCGGTTTCGGTTTCGTGTTCGTGCGTGCCGTGCGTGCGGGCGAGGCGAAGCTGTGTGGGCGGGCGAGAAATAAGTCTCCTGTAGTTGAGGCGCGGCCGGCCCAAAAGTCTCCGTTCCGGCAACTGGTGCCCCGCGGTGTCCCGCCGGTGTCCCGCTAGGGGGCTGGTGGCGCGCGGTGTCCCGCCGGTGTCCCGCGGGTGTCCCGTCGGTGTCCCGATGATGGTGATGATGATGATGATGATGATGATGATGATGTTGATGATGTTGACGATGATGATGATGGTGATGGTGGTGATGATGATGGTGCCCCGATGATGATGATGATGATGATGATGATGATGATGATGATGATGATGATGATGATGTTGACGATGTTGATGATGATCATGGTGATTGTGGTGATGATGATGGTGCCCCGATGACGATGTTGATAGTGATGATGTTGCTGATGATGATGATGACGGTGCCCCGAAGATGATGGTGATGATGTTGATGATCATGATGATGTTGAGGACGATCATATGATTTGATGATGATGATGGTGATGAATATGATGATGATGATGGTGTCCCGATGATGATGATGATGAGGTCGATGATGATGATGCTGTTGACGATGATGGTGATGATGATGGTGTCCCTATGATGATGATAATGATGATGACGATGATGATGTCCCGATGATGGTGATGATGATGATGATGATGATGAGGTTGATGATGAGGATGATGATGCAGTGATGATGGTGATTTTGTTGATGGTGGCCCAGTGAAGGTGATGATGATGCTGATGTTGATGATGATGATGATGATGGTGTCCCGATGATGTTGATGGTGATGATGATGGTGACGATGATGATGATGTTTCGATGCTGATGATGGTGTTGATGATGATTATGCTAATGATGATGATGGTGTCATGATGATGATGTTGATGATGTTGTTCATGATCATGATGATGAGATGATGATGGTGATGGTGGTGGTGTTCCGATGATGATGATGATGATGATGATGATGATGATGATGATGATGATGATGATGGTGTCCCGATGATGATGTTGATGATGATGATAATGGTGACGATGATGGTGTCCCGGTGATGATGATGGTGATGATGCTGATGTTGATGATGATGGTGATGAGGTGGTGATGATGATGATGTTGTCCCGATGCTGCTGCTGATGATGATGTTGATGACGTTGATGACGATGCTGTTGATGGTGATGATGATGACGCTGATTGTGATATCGATTGTGAGATCGATAGTTTGACCGAATGTGAGATCGATCGTGAGATCGATAGCGAGATCGATGGTGGGATCGATTGTGATATCGATAGTCAGATCGATTGTGAGATCGATCGAATGAGATAGTTCGAGTGAGATCGATTGTGAGATCGATCGAGTGAGCTCGATCGAGCGAGAACGATAGTGATATCGATCGTGAGATCGATAGTGAGACCGATCGAGTGAGACGTTGGTTCTCCCCCCCCGAACCTCCTTATCACCCAAAGGGTGGTCGTATAGGTATCCGAGTCGCGTCGGTGCGTCTCGGCGCTGCCTTGGCGCATCTGGGAACATCCCGCGGGGGCGGATAGGAATCATCAGCGCGTATAGAGACGTTGGCGTTATCGAAGACGCCTACGGCGAATCACCGCCGCCCCCTGCCTTTTTGGAAACGCCGATGTGGCCGAAAGTTGGACTAGAGCTTGGCCAAGCTATCGGACCATGAGTTCCCCGAGTCGGTTTGGAAAGCTTTCGGGGAACACATGGGAGAGAATGATTATGAACAGGAAGAGGAAGAGGAAGAAATAGAGTAGGAGGATGAGGGTTGTTAGGAGTCTCTTGGGGCACCCTTGGGGTCTGTTGGGGGCTTCTTGGGGGCCTCTTCGAGGCCTCTTGGAGGCATCTTGGGGGCCTCCTTGGGCCTCTTGGGGGCCTTTGGGGGCTTCCTGGGGGTCTCTTTGGCCGTCTTAGGGCGTTCCTGGTCCGTCTGACGCCGTCTGGAGCCGTCTTGGGGGCCTCTCTGGGCCGTCTTGGGGCCCTCTTGGGGCGCTTCAGGGCCGTCTTGGAGGCCATGTTGGGCGTCTTGGAGGCCTCTTGGGCCGTCTTGGGGCGCTCTTGGGGCCGTCTTGGGGGGCCCTTGGGCCGTCATAGGGCCTTCTTGGAGGCCTCTTGGGCGATCTTGGGGGCCTCTTGGGCCGTCGGAAGGCCGAAAAGATGAAAACGCAAAAAACCTTCAAAAACCTAAGGAAAACCAATGATTTTGGCCTCTTCGGGCTCTCCTGGAGAACGTCTTGGAGGCCTCGTGGGCCATCTTGGAGGCATCTTGGGGCCATCTTGGCCGTCTTGGAGGGCATCTTGGGCCGTCTTGGAGGCATCTTGGAGCCATCTTACCCGTCTTGGAGGCCATCGTGGCCGTCTTGGAAGCATCTTGGAGGCCATCTTGGGCCATCTTGGCCGTCTTGGAGGCCATCTTGGGCCAAGTTGGGGCAACAAAGGCATTGACAGACGGATTTTCGGAAATTTACGGGTGGCCGGCGGGACGGGCCGAAGCCCACTGGGGAGTTCTTTTAGAAAAAGAACCAAAACCAAAACTGAATCATCCAGCACGCCGTGCACCCCTGCAAGCAGGGGGCGGCGGATCGAAGACGCCTACGGCGAATCACCGCCGCCCCCTGCCTTTTTGGAAGCGCCTATGTGGCCGAACGTTGAGGCCAGACCTGCCAAGCTATCGGACCACGTGTTCCCCGAATCGGTTTGGAAAGCCTTCGGGGAACACGTGGGCATCTTGAAGGTCATCTTGGCCGTCTTGGAGGCCTCTTGGGCAAGCTTTGGGCGATCTTTGGGGCTTTTTGGGCCGTCTCGGGCCAGCTTCGAGCCAACTTCGGCCATCTTGGTGGGTTCCTGGCACGTCTGAAGCCGTCGGAAGCCGTTTGGGGGGCCTCTATGGGCCGACTTGGGGCCCGCTTGGAATGCTCCAGGGCCGTCTTGGAGGCCATCTTGGGCGTCTGGAGGCCATCTTGGGCGTGTTGGAGGCCTCTTGGGCCCTCTTGGGGCCCTCTAGGGGCCATCTTGGAGGCCACTTGGGCCATCATGGGGCTCTCTTGGGGGCCTCTTGGGCGATCTTGGGGGCTTCTTGGGCCGTCTTGAGCCGTCGGAGAGCCGAAAAGGCGCAAATGCCAAAATCCTTCAAAAACCAAGGAAAATCAATGATTTTGGCCTCTTCGGACTCTCCTGGAGGACCTCTTGGAGGCCTCTTGGGCCGTCTGGGAGGCCTCTGGGGGGCCTCTTGGGCCGTCTTGGGCCGTCTTGGACTCTCTTGGGCCGTTTTGGAGGCCGTCTTGGACCATCTCGGGCGGACTTGGAGGCCATCTTGGGCCATCTTCGCGATTTTTTGAGGATGTCCCGAGCGAAACGGCCGTTTTTGGGCATTGACAGACGCATTTTGGGAAATGCGCGGGTGGCCGGCGGGACGGGCCGAAGCCCACTGGGGAGTCCGCCGCCCCCTGCTTGCAGGGGTGCACGGCGTGCTGGATGATTCAGTTTTGGTTTTGGTTCTTTTTCTAAAAGAACTCCCCAGTGGGCTTCGGCCCGTCCCGCCGGCCACCCGCGCGTTTCCCAAAATGCGTCTGTCAATGCCAAAAACGGCCGTTTCGCTCGGGACATCCTCAAAAAATCGCGAAGATGGCCCAAGATGGCCTCCAAGTCCGCCCGAGATGGTCCAAGACGGCCTCCAAAACGGCCCAAGAGAGTCCAAGACGGCCCAAGACGGCCCAAGAGGCCCCCCAGAGGCCTCCCAGACGGCCCAAGAGGCCTCCAAGAGGTCCTCCAGGAGAGTCCGAAGAGGCCAAAATCATTGATTTTCCATTGGTTTTTGAAGGATTTTGGCATTTGCGCCTTTTCGGCTCTCCGACGGCTCAAGACGGCCCAAGAAGCCCCCAAGATCGCCCAAGAGGCCCCCAAGAGAGCCCCATGATGGCCCAAGTGGCCTCCAAGATGGCCCCTAGAGGGCCCCAAGAGGGCCCAAGAGGCCTCCAACACGCCCAAGATGGCCTCCAAGACGCCCAAGATGGCCTCCAAGACGGCCCTGGAGCATTCCAAGCGGGCCCCAAGTCGGCCCATAGAGGCCCCCCAAACGGCTTCCGACGGCTTCAGACGTGCCAGGAACCCACCAAGATGGCCGAAGTTGGCTCGAAGCTGGCCCGAGACGGCCCAAAAAGCCCCAAAGATCGCCCAAAGCTTGCCCAAGAGGCCTCCAAGACGGCCAAGATGACCTTCAAGATGCCCACGTGTTCCCCGAAGGCTTTCCAAACCGATTCGGGGAACACGTGGTCCGATAGCTTGGCAGGTCTGGCCTCAACGTTCGGCCACATAGGCGCTTCCAAAAAGGCAGGGGGCGGCGGTGATTCGCCGTAGGCGTCTTCGATTCTTTTAGAAAAAGAACCAAAACCAAAACTGAATCATCCAGCACGCCGTGCACCCCTGTGGCAAGACCACAGGGGGCGGCGGATCCTAGTGGCCTTCGGCCCATACCGCCACCGTGCCTGGGTTGTGGGTCTGAGGCCTCTTGTATCTGTGTTTGGGTGTCGTGGGGAGCTTCTCGGGGGCCTCTTGGAGGCGGCCTGGGCGTCTCTTGGGGGCCTCTTGGGGCCTCGTGGGGCATCTTTGGGGCCTCTTGGAGGCCTCTTGGGCGCGCCTTGGGCGCGCCTTGGGCGCCTCTTGGGGCCTCTCGGCTGCCTCGTGGGGACTCCTGGGGGCTTCTCGGGGCGCAAATATCGACTGTTCGGTTCGTGGCCCCCCTGCGTGGGCCCCTCCCGCGGCCGTCGTGGGGCCCTCTTCGGCCGTGTGGGGCGCTTCTTGGGCCATCTTGGGGCCCTCTTGGGCCGTCTTGGGGCCCTCTTGGATGCGTCTTGGGGTGGTCTTGGGGTGGTCTTGGTGACGAACGAACAGCACACACACACCCATACCCATAGATGGGTCATTGGGAGGAGGACTCGTTATGAATACGGGTGCGGGTTGTCGGACCCTGAGGATCGCTCCCGTTCGAGCGGGGATCCCATCCGACAACACGCACCCATAGCCCTCTCCGACCCCCCTATGGGTATGGGTGTGTGTTGCTGGTTCGTCACTTGGGGTGGTCTTGGGAGCTTCTTGAGC
This sequence comes from Prorocentrum cordatum, assembly GCA_963575745.1. Taxonomy (NCBI): domain Eukaryota; class Dinophyceae; order Prorocentrales; family Prorocentraceae; genus Prorocentrum; species Prorocentrum cordatum. The sequence goes on from CAUYUJ010007637.1 coordinate 14,159, forward strand.
CGTCTTGGAGCGTCGGGGAGCCGAACATGCAAGAAGGCCCAACTCCTTCAAACACCGTCGTAGCATCTACGATTTTGGCCTCTTGGGGCTCTCTCGGGAAGCCTCTTGGAACGCTCTTGGGGGGGCCCTCTTGGGTCCTATTGGAACCATCTTCCTTCCATCCGCCCTCTCTTCCCCTGTTTCAGGGGCTAATGCACGCGGCAGGTAAGGAAGACATGCCCCCCCCAGGTAAGGAAGAAGTTCCCCCCAGGGGGTACGATTGAAGACGAAGAGGGCGGGTACCGAGGGTGTGGGATATGCGTGTTCAATGGCATGCGAGCAGGTAAGAGCGATCATGCTTAAACTGATTGTTGTTATGGCTGTTGCTGATGATTCTGGCGATGGTGCTGATGATGATGACGATGCTGATCCTGCTGCTGATGATGGTGACGATAACGATGACGATGCCAATGACGATGATGGTGATTGTGATGGTGATGGTGATGGTGATGGTGATGATGATGATGATGATGATGATGATGGTGGTGGTGATGGTGATGAGGATGATGCTGTTGCTGATGATGCTGATGATGATGATGAAGGTTTCGGTGTTGTTGCAGCTGCTGCTGCTGCTGATGATGATTGTAATGATGTTGGTGATGATGAGGATGATGATGACGATGACGATGATGCTGATGACTTTGATGATGATGCTGATGCTGATGATGATGCTGCTGAGGATGAGGATGATGATGATGATGATGATGATGATGATGATGATGAGGATGAGGATGAGGATGAGGATGAGGATGAGGATGAGGATGAGGATGAGGATGATGATGATGATGATGATGATGATGATGATGATGATGATGATGATGATGATGATGATGATGATGATGATGATGATGATGATGATGACTATGACGATGACGAGGAGGAGGATGCGGAGTAGGAGTCGGAGTAGGAGTGGGAGGGGGAGGAGGAGGATGAGGATGATGATGATGAGGAGGAGGAGGAGGAGGACGAGTAGGAGGAGGAGAAGGATCATGATGCTGCTGCTGATGATGATGATGATGAGGAGGAGGAGGAGGAGGAGGAGGAGGATGAGGAGGATCAGGAGGAAGATGCGGCCGCCGCCGCCGCCGACGACGACGACGATAGAGCGCGTATGCGCCCTGAAAGCGCGCGAGGAATGACCCAGAAGGAGAGCTACGAGTGGCGTACTCCGTCTACGGTGTGAGGGCCAACCCCTCGGCCTCCCAGATGAGGGCGCTCTTGGGGCAATTTTCCAACTTTTCTCCATCCTTCTCCTCCTCCTCCTCCTCCTCCTCCTCCTCCTCCTCCTCCTCCCCCTGCTGCTGCTGCTGCTGCTCCTCGTCCTCATCCCTCCTCCCTACTCGCACAGTAGTGCCACTATGAGATTGCTTGATCACCTCTTCGTGGTTATACATCGGTGCCTGTGTTGGTCCCGGGTGTCTGCCCCACGACACACGTCGTGCAGTCGTTCAGTTCAGATGTGCCAGGTTCTGACGCAATCCGAGTCCGTATGCCCTAAGTGTTGATGAGCCTGCCGAGCTTGATTGTCCATTCTGCTTGGATTTTCACTTAGGAGTTGACACTCGTACACTGTATGCCACCAGGCGCGAAGCCTGGTGGGCCTTGGTTCCTTTCTTGTTGAGCTGCAAAGACACCTCAGAGACGTACACGCGCACCCGCCATCGCCCTCAGACTTGGTGGCCGACGAGTTTTAGCATCCTCATAGAGCCGGCGGACCGTGGCACTTCTGGCAGGTTCGTGTCGTGTCGACCGGCGCCGACCTCGCCGCCAGCGTCCAACGCTGAATGTCGCCGGCGACCCAGCATCCACCGAGGACGTCTCATGTCCGAAGCCGCCGATCGTTCGAGGTTCAGGAGGGGAAAAAACACACAGACACAATTATTCGTCGATTTTTAGGAAAATATGGGAAAATATGGGAAGTGGGGGGGAAGACGAAAATCCAAAAAACATGGGAAAATATGGGGAGTATTTTTATTTGTGTGTATTTATTTGTGTGTCCTGGGGCCCCTTCAGAGGTGGAACGAGCCCCGCGGTGTCGGGGACCAGCCGCCGAGGTCTCTTTCGACGCGAACCCGCCGCAGCGTGGACGCCGCCAGCGGGCACCGCTCAGGAGGGAAAAAAACACACACAGACACAATTCATCGGCGACTCGCCAGAAAATATGGGAAAAAATATGGGAAGTGGGGGGGAAGACAAAAACCCTGGGAAAAAATATGGGAAGTGGGGGGGAAGACAAAAACCCAGAAGAAATATGGGAAAATATGGGGAATCTTTTTATCTGTGTGTATTTATGTGTGTGTGTGTCCCAGTTCCCCTTCAACCGTGAGGTGAGCCGCGACGGCCCCGCAGCGGAGAGGGAGCCCGCGCGGCATGCCCGACTCGGCGGCGCGCAGAGGGGGGTAGGGGGGAGGGGGGAAGGCTTCTCAGAAGCACCCCTGCCTCTTAGAAGGCGCGGGCCTTCTCTCTAGACGTGAGGCCGAGGCCTTCTGAGAAGCAGGCCGAAGCCTTCTGAGAAGCAGGGCCCCGCGCCGCCGCGGCCCCCGCGGGCCAGGGCGGCGCCCCGCCGGTCGCCTGGGCCCGCGGCTCCGCCAGGGCCTCGCTCGGGCCTGCGGGAGCGCCGGCGCCGCGCGCGGTCTCCGGAGGGCCGGCTCCGTGCGCCCGTTGGGCGCCGCGTAATGGGGGGGTCATAAAGGAGGGGGTGGCGAGGGTGGTTCGAAAAGGTACCCGAACGGTACCTAAGCGAGCCCCCCGGGGCTCTGGCGGGGCCCGACAGGGGCACGAAAGGGCACCTTTTCTGACCCCCCCATGTGTGACCCCCCCATTAAGCCACGCCCAAGCCCGCTGGGGGGCGCGCGGTGGAGGGGCGATGCAGTGGAGACCCCTGCCAAGAAGCACCCTGCTGGCCTCCGGGGTGCCCTGGGTGCCCTGGTTCTCGATGGTGCTGCGGTGGGAGGCGTGGCGTTCCCTCGCCAGAGGTCCATGGACGTCCTGGGGTCTCAGGGTTGGGTCTCTGGTGGAAGGTTTCTTGCGGACTGGCCTCCACTGTACATGGGAGGGGGCGCAGCGAGGGATGCAGAAGAAGATCCCTCTAGGGCCCCTGAAGGGGTCCTTGAGGGTCCCTGCAGGGGGCCTTTCGGGCCCGAGTGCATCTTTCTTCGCCCCCCAGTTGGCGCCCCCCATTTCATTCGCGCTCAAGCTTGCAGGACGGCCCGAAACCGTCGGAGCTGGTGCAAGCTGTGAAGCCCAGGGTCCGTGGTACCACCCTCCAGAGCGTTCAGAGCGTGACGGCGCTCGAGAACACAGTCGTTTCAGCAACACTGTCGTGCTCCACAGGCCGGGACAGAACGTCCAGAGGAGCGGCAGTACGGACATCAGGAATAGCTCCAGATAGTCCAGGAAGTGGAAGCTTTGCCACCTCGAGGAGCGCAGACTAGTGTCGCCGCACATGGTGAAGCCGCCCATCCAACCGCATCCCCGAAGTTTCCTTCTCCTCCTCCTCCTCCTCCTGTGGCCAAACATCGACTTCGCGCACTGCATCGTCGCTGACGCGATAAGCTCCTCAACAGTCCGATCCACGGGCCGCGCGCCATACCAAGGCAGGAGGAGGAGGGGGAGGAGGAGGAGGGGGAAGAGGAGGAGGACGAGGAGGAGGAGGAGGAGGAGGAGGCGGTGAGCGACAAAATACAACAATCACAACGGAGGATCAGCGCGGGTGCCCCCAACGCCGAAAACGAGGCAGACGACGATGGAGAACAAAGTGTCACCCGACCACACTGGATCGGTACAATTTCGAGACCGTCTGGCTTCTCCCCAGCGCTCGAAGGATGACAGGAAACAGTCACTACATCGGCGCTCAAGCGAGCACACCATTCGGTGCGCCAGCCATCGATTATGCGCACAAATAACTGGCTAGCACCAGGCTAGAGCCTGTTACGCCTGCTGCACTTGATCACAACAAACACTATTGTTCCTCCTCTGCCTCGTCCTCTCTCCTTCTGCATTACTCCTCCTCTTTCTGGCTCTTTCGCTCGCTACCTGAGGAATCTGTGAGGAGGAGGAGGAGGACGAGGAGGAGGATGAAGAGAAGGAGGAGGAGGAGGACCAGTGTAAACCCAAGAGTCATCAACGATGTTGGAATTAACCCTCCCTCCAAGCTCCCTCTTCATAGGCCCCTACAACGGTTCATTTCCATTGAGGGAACTGCCTCGTTGGAAGACAACCGTTTGAAGCTCCTGAAGCATGCTAAAGCATTGTTCTCGAGATTTCAACGCCACGTATCAGCCTGACTGCTGCGTCTTGTCGTTCAGAATCGCGTCAGATCGCCACTGTTGGGACTTCAACACCGCAATTCAAAGTCAAGTGTTGCACCAGCATAATCCTGAATCCTGCCATCCGTGAAACTCTTGCAAAGTTTGAAAGCGAATGTGCGCGGCGCTCAGGCGAGAGCCACATTTTGAACTGGAGCCGCCCTCAATCCGTGAAACTCTTGCAAACTTGCAGACAAGAATGTGCGCGGCGCTAAGGCGAGAGCCACATTTTGAAAAGGAACCGCCCTCAACCGGCGCTAAGGCGAGAGCCACATTTTGAAAAGGAACCGCCCTCAATCCGTGAAGCTCTTGCAAATTGAAAAAAAGAGTGTGCGCCGGCGCTAAGGGGAGAGCCACATTTTGAAAAGGAATCGCCCTCAATCCGTGAAGCTCTTGCAAAATTCTAAAACGAATGTGCGCCGGCGCTAAGGCGGGAGCCACATTTTGAATAGGAACCGCCCTCAATCCGTGAAGCTCTTGCAAATTTCTAAAACGAATGTGCGCCGGCGCTAAGGCGAGAGCCACGTTTGAAAACGATCCGCTTTCAAGCCGTGAAGCTCTTGGACATTTTTAAGGCGAGTGTGCGCGGCGCTAAGGCGAGAGTCACATTTAGAAAGCGATGCGCCCTCAATCCGTGAAACTCTTGCAAGTTTTCAAAACGAATGTGCGCGGCGCTAAGGCGAGAGCCACATTTTGAAAACGACCCGCACTCCATCTGTGAAGCTGTTGTCACTTGTTGAGGAAGTCTCAGGCGAAACGCCTGGCCCGCTCTAAAAACTGGCCTCGATTTCCTACAGGGAGAAGTTATCTGTTAGGAGAAGGAATTGAGGAGGACGAGGAGGAGGAGGAGGAGGAGGAGGAGGAGGAGGAGGAGGGGGAGGATGAAGAGGGGGTCCCTCGGAGGGTCTCTGGATGCATTAGGATGTTCGCGGAGGCCCAGAACATGCGGGACCATGGTGTATAATCGACATCATACACGAAAGCCAACAGCAATGCAACACTTCGAGCTGAGTCACTGGCTGCCCTTGCCGTTCCAGTTGCTCAGTTGCTGTCGACATTGATGGGCATAACCTGCATAACGATGATGCCGTTGCTGCTGCTGCTGCTGCTGCTCTTGATGATGATGACGATCATGATCATGCTGATGTTCATGTTGCTGCTGATGATGCTGATGCTGATGACAGTGATGATCATGATGACGACTATCGTGGTGATGATGCTGATGATGATCATGATGATGACGATGATGTTGATGATGCTGCTGATGATGATGCTCATGATGATGATGATGATGATGGTGGTGGTGGTGATGATGAAGATGAGGATCTTGACGATGACGACGGTGATGACGACGATGGTACGGCGACAATGATGATGCTGATGATGATGCTGATGTTCATGATGATTATGATGATGATGACGATGACGATGATGATGCTGATGATGCTGATTATGATGATGATGCTGGTGATGCTGCAGATGGTGATGGTTATGATGATGCTGCTGATGATGGTGGTGGCGGTAGTGGTGATTATGATAACGCTGACGACGATGGTGATGATCATGCTGCTGCTGCTGATGATGATGATGATGATGATGATGATGATGAAAATAATGATGCTGGTGACGGTGACTGTGATGGTGATTGTGATGGTGGTGGTTGTTATGATGATGATGATGATGATGGTGATGATGATGACGTTATGATGACGATGCTGATGATGCTGACAATGATGATGCTGGTGGTGGTGATGATGATGGTGATGAGGATGAGGATGATGATGATGATGATGATGATGATGATGCTGGTGACGATGATGATGATGATGATGATGATGATGATGATGATGATGATGATGATGATGATGATGATGATGATGATGATCATGGAGATGATATTGCTGTTGATGATGATGAGGCTGATGATGCTGCTGATGATGATGCTGCTGCTGATGATGATTATGATGATGATGATGATGATGATGATGATGATGATGACGATGATGATGATTCTGATGATGATGCTACTGCTGCTGATGATGGTGGTGGTGGTGGTGGTGAGGAGGAGGAGGAGGAGAAGGAGGAGGAGGAGTCTCTTCCCTCTCTCATCCGCCCTCCCCGCTCCGTCCCTGCTCCGGGCCAGCGACCCCGTCGAGGGCTCCCCACGCCGTGAGTTCGTTGCCACCCGCAGGCCGCGCCGGCGCTCCGCTCTGGCAGGCGCGCTCGTGGGGCATGCGCGCGCATGCGCACTGCGTCTGCCGCGCCCGCGGCGCCGCAGCGTTGAGGAGGATCGAGTATCGAGGACCGCAGGGGGAGGAGCAGAGAGGGCCTCCTCTTCCTCTCCCTCCTCCTCCTCCTCCTCCTCCTCCTCGTCCTCCTCATCCTCCTACTCGAACGGTATCTGCCCTGCCTATCTCACTTCAGTCCTACCTGTGCTTTTGCTGCGTCCGCTGCCGTTTACAGCCTACAGCGCTCCGCGTTCTCTTTGGACGCGCCTTAGCTCCGTGTACCTTCCGCCAATGGAAAAGTTCTGCCTCCAAGTTTTTTTGTTTTCCTCGTTCTCCTTCTAGGTGGTAGCTGATCTTCGGCTCCAATATCACGGCCGCCATGTCCTGCCTCGCCTCGATTGCTATGGCTCCACCCCTCCGCCGCTGTCCATGCTGCTCTAAGTACAACACCCCGTTCGTGTACCTTTTCCTATTCACCGTGGCAAGAAACGTCGTTACTCTATTCTCCGTCGGGGCGTCAGCCCATCCGCCAGGACTGGTGGCGGGGAAAGAACACATGTAGTTCAACAGTTACATCGACGAGGCCTACACGGACCCAGGCCGTGAAGCTGCCGACGACGACGAGTCTCGTGGCGATCCGGAGCTCCCAGCAATTCCCCTGCATGCGCTGACTGTGTCAGCGCAGCTCGCGGACCCTGCGGTTTCAATGCTCACCCTGGTGAGAATAACCACACATGTCGGACAGTTGCTCGATGCAGCGATCACATCTATGGTGTCGGCTCAGGGCCCCGAGCTTCTGGTTGGTACGCTTGCAGTGCCGTCGCATCTTGCGCCAAGTACGACATCTGCAGCTGATGCAGAACACGGGCGCCCGTGCGGTGTACTGTCCAGCGTGTCGCGGCCTGGCCGACATCATCGTTGATTTCCGTTGCAGCGGCGCAGATCGTGCTCCGGCGGGTCCAGTGCCCGTGGCCTCGATCTGCGCGGCAGCAGACGGAGACGCGCCGGAGGAGACCCCGCCGCAGCAGGACCTCGTCCAGTCTCGTCGACCAGTCCCTGCCCCCAGGGCGCTTCGGCGCGACTTCGTGCAGTCGCCAGGCAATGCTTCCAGCTTCGCGTCCGCGCTGGACGCGGCGGTGCCTTGCGAAGCCCGTCTGGACCTGCGCGCGCCATCGTGCTGGCCGACGCTCCAGTGGTGGCCGACCTCGTCGGGTACAGGCTCGTTTTCATCGAACGAATCGCTGTGCTACCTGGCGAGCACCGACATGCCAGGTGGCCGCTTAGGCGTCATAGTCGACGCCAGCGCTTGGGCGAACCTATGGGGACTGGGCTTCCTCGTGACTTTGGCCCGGAAGTCCCAGCAGGCGAGGCCGCGGCCCACCGAGGAAAAGTTGTCGACCTGGCTGTGTTTAGCAGGAGTTGGCAACGGGTCGCAGGCAGCGCACTGCGAAGTGCACTGCCCTATCGCGACTGCTTCCCGCGACGGCGTGCCCTGTCAGCGCGGCGTGCGCGCTCTGGCCGCGGAGGGCGCAGGCGCTGACCTCCCTGCCCTCCTAGGTCTGCAGTTCACTCTGTCCGGCCACGGGGTGGTGGAGATCGGCGTTGATCACGGGCGGCTCGCTTTCCCTGGGCAAGGCGGCAACGAGGTCACATGGGGCCCCGGCGCCGTCCACTTCGATCTTGAATTGCGCAGGGCGCCCACTTGTGCATTCCTGTCGACGACTTCGGCAGGCTTCAGCCGCGCTCCGGGGGCCTGCCGCCCAAGCAGCTCGCGCTGCTGGCGGTGGGCCGACAGCCAGGATGACTGCGCCAACGACGGCTGCGAGTTCAAAGGGTGAAGATCCAGCTCGTCGGCCCCGACGGACGGGCACCTTCGCGGGGTGGTCCCAGAACCGCGGGGTACGACCTCCACGCCTGCGCGGACGTCCGTATTGCGGCCTGTGGTCGTGATTTGGCGTCGACGGGCGTGGCGGCCTCGGCGCCGCCAGGCGCTCGCCTTCGCGTCGCCCCTCGCTCTGGATTCGCCCTCGCAGGGGCCGATGTCGCGGGCGGCGTGGGGGGCCCCGTAGTCGGCGATATCAAAGTATTCATGTCGAACAACGGCCCGCGGACGTGCGCGGTCGGCCGGAATGTAAAAACAAGATGAAGCAGCCCGCGAGGTGAGTTTCACCCTGCCACCTGGCGGTGCTGCCATTCTCTAGCGGGTGCCCGGCTGCGAGAGTTGCGGCGAGCTGACCGAGTGCTCGCGCTGCGCCGGGCGGGGCACGGGCTGCGAGGATGCGGCCCGAGCCTTTTTCATGGTGCTCGCACGGGTCACGCGCCCCCCAGAGAGTGCAGCGCCAAACCCGCCAGATGGGGCCCGCGGCTTGAGGTTAATCGCGAGACTTCGGGTGCCCGCGGCGCCGGCGTTTCGGAGCTAGTGCTCATGCTGTCCAAGCGTGTCGATGATGTGAAGACCGCAGGAGGCAAGGGGCACGTCGACGGGCTGATCAGCCGCGTCGAGAGCGTCTTCGGCATAACGAAAGGTGACTGCGGCGATTTCATTATTGCGGGGCGCATCAGCGCTGCAGTGCCGATGGGGCCGTGGCGGTCGACCAGGGCGAATACATCGGCGCGCTGGTGCCGACCAGGCACGTCGACCTGGTCAAGGCCAAGGCAGACGAGGCGGCCAGAGGTCAGCTCCCGGACCTCGTTGTCTCCCTCCTGGGAGCAGCGGCCTGCGCTCGGCTCGCCCTGCGCCGCGTCGCCGCGTGCGTAATCGCGCTGCAGGCTGCTCATCCGACGCGTGATGCGGCTCAACTCAGCTGCTCTGGCCGCGCAGAAGATCAAGGCGCGCCTCGCGCTTCCAGCCATGGAGTGCGCCGGGCGACTCAGCGTGCACAGCGAGGGCCATTCAAGAGTGAGGAGGAGGAGACAGGATACGGCATGCGAGGAGCCGTTTGCATGCGTTTCGGCAAGTGCCGCCGCGCTGGCAAGCAGGTGTGCCAGTTGCTGGGCGCAGTCAGCCGATCGCATAAGCTGGTGCGCAGATCGTCGTTCGGCTCCGAGCTGCTCGCAGCGCGCGGCGCAGCCGACGGATTGCAGGGGCGCTTCCTCGCGCTGTGCGAGATGGCGCGCAGCCCCGCCTCTGTCGATGAGATTAGGAGGCCCGGGGATGCAGAAGGTTTTGCGGTCCCTGCAGATCTCGCCATCAACGGCGCGTCTGTCTTCAATGCCCTCCTGCACGTGGACCCAGTGCGGCCGCCCTCCGGTGACAGCATGACAGGCCACCTGTGGTTGTTAGCTGATCAGCTGCGCACCGTGCAAATCGAGGACCTTTGGCGCAAAAATCGGGACATGCGGGCCGACCCCGTGACCACGGGCAGCATGGTCCAGGAGTTTAGCGTCAGCGTGATGGACGGCCAACCAGCTGCGACCAGGACGCGTTCAAGTCCAGCGACGAGAAGAGAAAGAAGGCCGCCCCGAGCTCACAGTGCAGTTCCCCCGCCCAACATTGAAAAGGGCGCTCGTGTGGCTGTGTCGCAATGTCGAGCACCGGTTCAGCAGTGCATGGGCCGACCTACCAAGCAGCCGCGAGATCGTCAAGTCTTGCGGGCATTCACGATCAAGGAGGATGACGAAGTTGAGCATGCGAGTGGGTGTTGCTTCAGCTGACAATGTCAGCTGAGCGGTCGCACGCGTTAGCCTGTGCTCCACCAGTATCTGGCCCATTTGACGGGTGCGGTCCGTAGAACACTTCTAGCAGCAGTGTTTTACGGGTGCGATCAGTAGGGTACCATTGGCAGTAGTTTGCATCAACGATTGTGCGACGGACTTGTTTGAACACCAGACTCGAGCCGTATCGGTCTTGCTTGCTCGCTTCGTCCTTGCCTGAGTCTTTGCTTCGCCCGCTGCCGCTTGCAACCTGCAGCTTTCCGTGTTCGCCCCAGACGCGTTGTCATTGCTGGTATTTCTCGCCAATGGAAAAGTTCCGCCTTCGCATTTTTTTCATCATATCCATTTTTTTAGTTTCGTCCTCCTCCCTGTTCCTCGATCTCCTAGGAAATATGTTATGGCAAGTTTCGAAGAAGAAACAAATCCACAAACCTAAGCTTTCGGAGCTTTGCATGGATTTCTTTCTTTGGCAGTTGTCATTCACTGGCGGCGCGGCCTGGCGGCGCCTCCGGCGCCTCCCCTGGCGCGCTCCGCGCGCCCGGGTTTGGGGCCCGACGGATGATCCTCAGGATGTGCGTTGGCCCAGGCGTCTGTTTACCCCGTTCGGCTCAGCCGATGGCGCGCAATCTGTCGGCCCTCGTGTGGCCGCCTGCGTCGCATCGTAGGGCATCGGTGGACAAACGCACGTTTGCGCTAAGGCTCGTCGAAAAACCAACGCGCAGAACAAGGCTGCAGGGTGACGGCGCCAGGGCCTTGGCAGGTTGTGTCGGCACCTTTCGGGCGGGGCGCAGCCAGCGAAAGTGGCCACGGACGGGCCGAGGAGAGATTATGCAAGGGTAACCTTCGGTAGCAATTCATGGGGACCTGGTGTGCCCTCATACTTCCGTCTTTAGCGTCGATTCGCGTCCACGATCGCTTGGGAGTCGATGAGCTAGCGCCGAGTTAGCGTCGGTTGGCGTCGGGTTGCGTCGATTTAGCGTCGATTGGCGTCGATTTAGCGTCGGGTAGCGTCGATTCGCAAGAGCGGACAAGATGGTATGGGAGCGTCCCGTGAGTTGCCACCGAAGTAATCTTGGAAAGTTGCTCATCGTTACTACGCGCGTTTACTGTCGACGAACCGTTCTGGCGTTTTCGGTCCTCTTTGGCCTTCCTAGGACTTCGAGGATTCCAAGACCGAGGCTTGGGAGACATCTCTGGAGTCTTCCAGGGGGACGCGTGAAATCGTGGCTCAAGAAACGGGGGTTGATGCAATCGGGGGTCAGTCAGAGCGCCAGATCTTGCAGGATCCTGCAGAGCCAGGGCTGCACATTCGTGGACTTGGGTGCAGAATCCTGCAAGGCCTGACTGACCCTGGTCTGGATTGACCCGGGTCGGTGCGTCCCCGATGGAAGAGGCTTGAGGGGGGGAGGCGTCCACGGGGTGCTCTGTGCACACGGACGGGTCAGCCTCGAGGTCCCGGTCCGGACGTGCCGCAGGAAAGGGCAGGTCCAGGAGCCGATTCTTGGGGAGAGGGATGATAAAACAGGGCTAGGATCGGGATAAATCGCTCCAGAGCGTTCCTGAGCGCTCTCAGAGCGTTCTGGAACGCTCTAGAGCGGCCGCGGCGCCCAATACATCCTCCAAACCCGCCGATTCTCAGAGATTTCGAGTTATCCCGATCCGATTTTGTCCCGATCCTCGCGTCGTTTTGGAGGGATGAGTTGGGTGGAGGAGGAGAGTCGATCGTCCTCTTTTGCACTGGCGCAGCTCGTCCTGCGCTTCCCCTCGCACCTGCGGTGTGTACAGCGGCGGCGCGGCACGCCCCCGTTCCGCACGATGCTGTGCGTTGCACACTGGACGGCCAGCGTGCTTGCTGAAGTCATTCTTCGCTAGCGTCTCACCTGCGTTCGCGCGAGAGCGCCTGTCGTTGTAGAACTGGCCCTTGTTTGTTCTGTCCGCTCTACCTGACCTCCTCGCTCTGTTTGCTCCGTCTTCCTTCTCTGCCCAGCTCTTCCGTTGCAGCTTTCTTCTTTGCTGCTCTCTCTCTCTCTCTCCCTCTCTTTATCTCTCACGCCTTCTCCTTGTTCACTCTGCTCACCCTTCTTTTTCAGCCTGTTGACTCTGTGCGCCACTACACCTTTTACCCTTCACCCTGGCTGAAGTTTCTGTTCTACTTTTGGGCTGTATTTTTTTTTTTTTTGTTTCATTGCTTTTCCAGCTTTGTGGCTATTTCCAATATTTTTACTATCTTCGTGTACTCTCCGTGTTCGATGCAAAACATGTACAGTTACAATCTGCGAATCCTGCACCCTCTCCGCTCCCGAAGTATTTCGTGCTCCCTACGCTCACTACACTCTCTGCTCTCTGTAAGCTCTCTCTATATTCTCTGCACTCTGTACGGTCCTTACGTCCTAAACGCTCTCATTCTCTGCTTTCCCACCAGCATACTTACCGTCTCTGGGAACCCGGGAACCCGACACAGGGAATCAGGAGACCAAGAACCCAGCCGCCTACTGAAATCGGCGGGTGATTTACACCGAAAGGAATCCAGGAACCTGGTCCGCCCACCGAAATCGGCGGCACACTTTCGCCAGATCCTGTCACCCTCCGCGAGGCCCCCCGCAGTACAAGCGGTGAGAGGAGGAGAGAGGAGGCGGGAAGGAGGAAGGAAACGTGCGAGCAGTGCTCCAGCCAAAACGAGAACCCAACGCAGGAGGGCTCGGAAAAGCAGGGTGCAGGAGGATGGAGCAGGCGAAGAGGAGGAGGAGGCGGAGGAGGAGGAGAAGGAGGAGGAGGCGGCGGCGGCGGCGGAGGTGGAGGAGACGGAGGAGGAGGCGGAGGAGGAGGATGAGAAGGATGGGATGCACTCTTGTCCTCCCTCCCCTGCTCTTAGTGGTCCTCCTTGGTCCTTGTCCTCATCTTCTTCCCCTTTCCTCCTCCCTCTCCTCCTTCTCCTTCAACCCATTCCACTCGAGCTAGATCGAGTGAGCAGCTGCCTGTTTCGAGCAGGTGGAGTTTCCCCCATCGGACGCACTGTTGCAAACAGTCGCACTAAGCAGAGGTCTGAGCCAGAACCTCCCTCCCCCCCTTCCGACCAATGTCGAAACGCCGAATTACAAAAAACGTTCACCTGTGCCAGTGCGAAAACAGGAGCATCATGGCGGATCAGACGTCGTCTTGCCATATTTGCAATGGTGCTAGGTCGTGTGCTCCTGTGTAACGTTGTTCCTCCTGCAACCAGCTTCTCCCTCAAGTCTGGTTGCGCAGATGCTGCCAAATGCAATGCTAATGATACGGAACTGGAGCAGATGCGTAAGCGCATCCGCACCCTGGAAGGACAGTTGCGCAGGGGGACGACGACGAGGCCGTTCAGGTTGGCGAGAGCGCTAAGCAATCCGTCGACTCGAGCAAGGCCACAAGCCAGGCTAAGCGGCAGGGCGAGTTGGGGGCGGTCGAGTTCATGCAGGCTGCTTCCGTTCCTCTTGCCAAGTCCACGGGGCAGGATGCTCATTCGGACCTGTAGTGCCAGGGGCGTGCTGCAGGGGCTAAGGCCCTGCGCGACGAGATGCGGGCGTCGCGGCCGCCAGCATCCCAAACTGCACGACTTGGTCAAAAGTATCACGGCGATTAGAAACAGCGGGCCGTTGTCACGGTCAGGTCAGCCGTCGAAGCCGAGCAGAAGATGATCGAAGCGAACGTACCCCACGTTGCCGACCCACATGAGCAGATCAAGGCGAAGGAGGCAGTCGAGGTGGAGTTGGAGCGGGAGCATATTCATCGGGTGCGGTGTTGGAGGCGTTCCCGTCCAGCCTCGGGCAGCTGCAGGGATCTTGGCACAGCGGGGTGCAGGGCCAGAGCTCTCGGAGCTGCGTCTACAGCAGGTGCTCCCCTTCTCCGACAAGGTGCGCAAGGCGCAGAAGGAACATGCAGCGCGCGCGGCAGCCCAGGGGATGCCGAAGCCCGTCGCCCCCACCCTGTAGCGTTGCACGCCGCGTCTACCGCTGAGGCTGCTGATCAAGCGGTCCTGGAGTTCGATGTGGACGATGTCGATCCCGATGGTGCAAATCAGTTGGTTTGGCAGGTGGATTCGATGGCGATTTGGACTCGGTGGATGAAGCCGAGATGCGCCAGAAGGCCAGGCGTCTTGCGAGCCATTCAGGGTGTTCCATTAAGGCCAGTCCAAGAAGAAGGCTTCTCATCCTGGTCGTCATCATGCTGCCGAAAGTCCATGCCACGGCGCCCACTCTGCCACTGCAGCAGGCTGTGCTTGGTGGTGCTGATATAGGGCAGCCCATGTCGGCTGCTGGCGCCTTGTTTCGCCCCCTGCGGCCGCAAGAAGAACGGGGGCATCTGCGACGGCGAGCGGCTCAGATACTTGGGGTTCGGCGGCCTCGGGTTCGGCGTCGGGGCGGTCCAGTGCGAAGTCGGCTCTGCCAGGGCAGAGCTGCTCCCGTCATGCTCGCGCTGATCCGTGGGCGCAGGGCGGGCAGGGTCTCGCTCGCCCTGGCAGTGTCGCTGGTGGGGTGGTTATTCCCAGTGGCGCTGCAGCATTTATTTCCGATGGGATGGACATGTCCCGGTGCTGCAGTTACTTCTAGTGGGCAGCTGGTTCGTGGTGCTTGCGCCGATAGCCGGTCGCCTGGATGGGGGGGTGCAGCGTCGGGCTGTCCTTTGCGCAATGGTTGCGATGCCGGCCGCCGCGGAGGAGGTGCGGGAGGTGTCGCCCTTGCTGGCTGGAGGGCGGCGGCGGCGGCGGCGAGCTGTCCAGCGGCGACTGTGGGTTGCTGTGGCAGGATGCTGCGGGCAACTCTCGTTTTCAAGTGCCCAGGGGCATTGCGGGGAAGGCGCGCGCGTTGTGGTTTATGGTCTGGGGTGTGGCAGCAGCCGCTCGGGCAGTGCGGGGGGCAGCTGGGCGGCGCGCGTTGGGCGGGCGGGTCTGGCGCAGGCGCTGATCCAGGGGGATCTCCAGATGGCGATAGTGAAGTAGACTCCAAGTTTGTTGCAGGTGGGGGCGGGCGGGGGCCACCTGCTTGAGCACGCGTGGCGAGGTCAATCGCACTGCCTCTGGCAATGGTGGCGCGTGCGATTCGACGGGTGCTCCGCGCGAGGGAGGGGCGGGCCCTCCTGCTGCGGCGCCGCGGGCGGAGCCGGCGACGACGGCTGCGCCTGCAGTCGCTTCACTGTGGGCTGCTTCTGCGATTGGAAACGGTGATGTGCTTACTCCTCCGCGCGATGGGCTGGCGATGTGCGGCCTGGCCAGCCCTCGGCGGTGCGCGCAGGGAGCGACTCCGTTGGGTCGTTCTTGATCTAGCTAATGTCGCAGGCGTGGTGCCCCCCATCCAGCGCGGCGGGGCGACGGGCGAGTGGTGCGACGTGCCCCCGACGCAGCCCTGCAGGGCGTGGGCCTGCACGCGGCCGCGTCCTCTTTGGCGGCGCCGGCCAGGCCGTGCTCGGGCAGAGGTTCCAGGGCCGGCAAGTGGAAACGCTGGTTGCCGTGACCGTCGCGCCCCGTGGCTGCCTGTTCGACGGCCCGCCCGCGACGTCAGCCAAGGTCGTGCTGGTCCAGGAGCAGCGCCTAGTGGCGGGGCGAATATTCCAGGCCCAGGTTCGGGCTCGGGACCTCGGGTGGCATGCTCGCTGGGCCCCTGCTTTGCTCAGTGAAGCGTCGGGGGAGGGATCGTCTGCTGGTGTCGCGATATTGGTCCGCGCAGACATTATGATGGCGTTGCTGCAGGTGGAGATGCCCGAGGCCGTTCCGGGGCGCGCCATCGGCGCGCGTTCTCTGGGGAATGCTGGGCGTGTTTTTTTTCGCAGGGACATTGTTTTTGGATGGTCGTGGCGCTCACCTGGAGCTCGGTGAAGGCCTTGCGTCGAGTGGGTGCGACGGGCCTCGGCTGGGTGGATCGTGGTAGGGCGACTGGAACAACCAGCCTGCGGAGGTGATGTCGCGCCCGCGTGTTCAGTTTGTCTCAGCGGTCGCCTTTGTGCCGATCGTGCCAGCATGTCGTGCTTCCACTTGTCTTGCGATTGTTTCCTGGCCTGCCCGCGGCTTCGCCCGCCTGAGTGCCCGCGGCATGTGCGAGGTGCCCGTTGAATTGGGGCATCGAGCGCGTCGCGGGCACCCGCGCTGCGCGTGTCCTTGAGGCTGCTTGGCGTTATGTCTTGCCGGGGTGGAGAGGGGGTTGCGCGCGCTTCGGGGGCCCTTGCCGGCCCGGTCAGGGACCCTGCCAAAGAGTTGACGGGGGAATGGGTAAGGGGGCACGCGTGGCGAGTGAAAGTTGGCCACCGGGGTGAACGGGGAGATCTTGGGGGGCGAAGGGGTGGCTTTGGAGCGCCTCTTCGGGCCATCCCCGAAGCCCGCGCGGCGGCGAGGGGCGGGGGGGCGGGGGCGGGGGCGACGGCGGCGACGGCCGCGACGACGAGGAAGAGCAGGACAAGGAACATCAAGACGACGAGGGATCTCGAAGACAAGGGCGAGGTGGGGCCGGGCGACAAGGGTGGGGACAGGGCACTCCACGTCGCCTCTTGAAATCCTCGTGGGACTCTTCCAGGGGATCTTGGGGTCCTCTTGGGGTTCTTTCGAGGGGTCTCGGGGCCTTCTTCGGGCCCTCTTGGAGCCTTTCTGGGGGCCCCTTGGGCCGCGCGAGGCCTCTTGGGGCCATCTTGGAGGCCGTCGATCAAATGGGGGATGGGGTGGGGGGGGAGGGGGCGATTTCGCCCTGCTCCCCCGCCCCCCCCCCGTCTCGCGTCCATCGGCGTCGCCTCTCGGGGCCCTTTCGGGGCTTTTCTGAGGCGCTCGTGGGGCCATCCTGGGGGCCGTGGGCGCGTCTCGGGCCTCTCTCGGGCCGCCTCGGGGCCGTCCGGATGCTTCGGGGGCGCGTCGGGGGCGAAGAGGAGAAAACCCAGAGCGCATTCATTTTCCTTGGTTCGGGCCTTTCGGAGGCGCGCCGGAAGCAGTCCTGCGCCGTCGTCGACAACCTTGGGCCATCTTGGACGCCATCTGGGGGCATCGGGGGCCCTCTTCGTGTTATCTCGGGCCATCCTGGGCGCCCTGGCACGTCGCGAAATCCCGCGGGGGACCTCGGGGGGGGGCGGGGTGTTTGGATGTTGAAAGGGAGAACTCGTTAGGCCACCCCAGCCCAGAGAGATGGTTGGACTCGCGAATCGGCGCGACATTGGGGCGTAGAGTTCTAGCGTTCTGCGGGCGGGCGGGCTCGCCTCGCTGTGCGCGGCGGTGATGGCGATTGCATGGCGGCTAGAGCGATGGTAGCCACCTTGCAAGCGCGCCGCTCGGCGGACGCAGACTCGCGCGGTGCTCGCGGCTGCCCGGTCGATGAATCGCCTGCAACGCGAGAGACGGTGCCTGCTCGATCTCGTCTCCATATCGCAGATGTTGCGCGACGTGGTCGGGTTCGCGCGGGCGCAGCGCGCGGTCGCGATTCGTGCTCTGCGCGAGGTTCTCGTTCTCGGACCGCGCGCTGCGCGGGGGGGGCCGCCGCCGAGCGCCGCGCGCGCGAGCCCGAACCCGGGCGTTGTCTCATGTCGGTCACGCGCGCCTTCTTCCGAATCTGGGGGAGGCTTCGACGCCCCGCGTCTGCTGCGCGGTCGGATGTTCGCCGCCGCGAAGAGGCGCGATGCAATCGGTGCCGCTGCGCCTCCAGCTTCGTCGCCCTTTCCGCGATCTGGCGGCGGAGATCGTGGTGCTGAAGGAGCATTTCGTGGCGGCGGTCCTCCTGGACCTCGCGAAAGCTCGCGGCCTGCGGGGGCCGTCTCAGCTCTTCGTGGAGGGGAAGCGCTTGGGCTACTCTCCGAGAGTGTTGTGGACTCATCAGGCAGTGCAGGATGCCGCGACGGGCGATAAACTTACGGTTCCTTATCGGATGCAGCTCAGACGGATCAGGGCCTGCAGGCAGGCTGCGCCCGCGCGTGTTACATGCTGGAGCTGCTTGCTCTGCGCGCTTTGATGCGCGTGGGGCCTCGCGTCTTGCTGTGCCCCAGGGATCTGGTGGGTGATGTGTTCCTGCAGCGTGCTGGTCCGAATCCTGGCGGGCCCGGTATCTTGGCGTCGCGGGCGATCCCAATATCTTAGTTCTCGCTCCAACCAGGGAAAGTCTGGGGCGGCGGCGAAAGAGGCGCCCGCGCGCGAGATGCTCGAGCGCCTGATGGGTCGGCTGCCGCGGCGAGCGTGGATGCGGAACCTGGGGCGCTGGACCTTCGGAGTTGGCCCATGCAGAAACCGGGGGCGATCCTGGCTTGCGCAGCCCAGGGCAAGGGGGCGTCGTTTGTCCATGTTAGCAGGCGGCCTGCGTTGCGCGTCGGTTGCCAGATGGCAGCAATGTGCGCGCGCGGCGTGCTTGCTCAGTGCTGTGCGAGCCCGGTGAACAAGAAATCGCTGCTCATTGTAATGCTACGCCAGAGAAGTGTCAATCGCACGGCTATGCTCTTCGCGCTCTTGCCGTGCGTCGCGGGCCAGGGTGTCAAGAGCGTAGAAAAAGCTCCCCGCGGTCGTTTGTGGCCCCCCCCTTTGGTTCGAGGGGGGGGCGTCTCTGAAACGGCCCCGGGCTCCGAGCCCCGCGGGGGGGGGCCGCCCCCGAGAACCGAAGGGCGCGCTCCCCCTGGGGGGTGGGGCTGCCAGACAGGGGGCGCCCCGCCACCCCCCAGGGGGGGCCGAGGGGCGTTGGCCCCCCCCCCTCCCCCCGGCGAAGGCAGCGGCGGCTGCGGCGGCGGCCGCGACGGCGGCGCCAATGGCGACGGGGGCCAGACGCGCGCAAACGAGGGCCGCGATGATGGCGTGGGCGACGACGACGTGGATGACGACGTGAAAAACGACGAGGGAAACGATCCAGCGGATGTGGGCGCCCCATCATTGAGTGAATGGCTCCTTTTAGTGCGCCGCCTGCCCGAACGACGTCTTCGGCTGCAGTGGTCGATTTCCCCGCCATCACTATCGCGTTTGATGCCATGTCCCGCCCGCTCGAACGTCGTCTTCGGCGGCCGTGGTTAAATTCCCTTCAGTTTTTTCACGCAGTGAAGGCTGCACATAAATGTCCCGCGTGCCCAATTTGGACGCCCCTGTCATTGACTACAGGTTTTATTTGCTGTTCCGCACGCCCGACCGACGTCTGCGTTTTTTTTTTTTTTTTTTTTTTTTTTTTTTTTTTTTTTTTTTTTTTTTTTTTTTTTTTTTTTTTTGTTTGTTTTTTTTTTTCTCCTTGATTCTCGTGATTCGTGATTTTTCCCAACGCAGAGGGATGATTGCATTTAATGTCCCACCCGCCCGATATGGACGCCCAGAAAATGTTTCCATTCACGTCCCGCCCGCCCGAAGGGACTTTTCAGCACTTGTGATGCAATTCCCATTCTCGTTTTCATTTCGCATCATGAAAGTTGCATATAATGTCCCGCCCGCCCAACTTAGACGCCCCATCGTTGACAACAGGTTCCGTTTCATTTTCCGCCCGCCCGTCATGATTTTTTGGTGGTCGTGATACATTTCCCCCATGCTTTTTTTCCCAACACAACGATGGTTGTTTTTAGAGTCCCGCCCGTTGGATATGGATGTTTCATCACTGATTGAATGGTTATCTTAGTGTCCCGCCCGCTCGATCCGCGTCTTCGCCGCTGGTTGTGGATTGATTCTGTTATATTTCATGCGTTACACACGCAAGGCTGCATATCGTGTTCCGGCTGTCCGATTTGGACGCCCCTATCATTGACTGCGGGTTTCATTTAATCGCCTGCCCGCCCGATCGGTGTTTTTGGCCGTTGTGATATAGTGATATATTTTGCCGTGTCCCGCCCGCCCGACCGGTTTACCAGCTCGTTGTGATCGTTGTCGTCGTTGTCGTCGTCGTCGTCGTCTCCGTCGTTGTTGTCGCCGTCGTCGTCGCCGTCGCCGTCGCCGTCGCCGCCCCCGTAGCCGTCGCCGTCGCCGTCGTCGTCGTCGTTGTCGTGTGTCGTCGTCGTCGTCGTCGTCGTCGTCGTCGTCGTCGTCGTGGTCGTCGTCGTCCCTTTGTTTCCGTGAGTTCTTTTTTCGAAGCCAAACGCCTGTGAAACGCGCTTTCTCCGAGTATAACACGTCTTACATGAGCTATGCCACTCCTAGGCTGTCAGTGTCTTTGCCTCCGCCCCGCCACCAGAGATCCCTGAAATTTGCGAGTGGGGATGGTGTGTGTGTGTGTGTGTGTTTGGTGGCGGGGGGGGGCCGGGGGCGTGCGTGGCACTTGGGGTCCAGTGGTGTTTCGGGTCGGCAGCGCCCAGGGATCTTCGGTGCCCCAAGGCCCGAGGTTCGCAAGGCGGGTCGGGCCACAGTGCAGCTTGACGCGGGCCTTCCCTGTGTGCGAGCCGTGCTTGGAACTTCATTGGACCCGTCCGCGGGGTGTGAAGAGCGGGGCGCACGGTGGCCTTTCACGCGTTCAGGGTCAATCCTAACATCGAAGTTCTCGTTTCAGCTAGAGAGCTATTTTCCCCCACGCAGAGAAGCCTGCTGTGCCACAACCCATCTTCTGTTTGGACCCCACCCCACCTGAATGTTATAGACGCATGCGAGCGGGTTTGCGTCTCAAATGATTGGGTATGTCGTGCATGGGCAGACTACTTTGTTAATTTTGCGTCGAGTGGGATACTTGTCGCCCAAGGTGTCACCAAACTCATTGAGCCAGAGCTGCAGTGTCATAAGGCAACCTTCAGTATGTCTCGTGGGCTGCTGCTACACCAGCACGGCTGAGACGTTGGACTGACATGCCGCCCCTTCTCACTGTCGTTCGAGAGGCCCCATCGCATATATTAGCTTTGTTCGAGCGTTTTTTTTTTTTTGGGGGGGGGGCGTACACACGCACTGGCGGGGTCAGGTATAAGCAGTGCTTCGTGG
This sequence comes from Prorocentrum cordatum, assembly GCA_963575745.1. NCBI lineage: Eukaryota > Dinophyceae > Prorocentrales > Prorocentraceae > Prorocentrum > Prorocentrum cordatum. The sequence continues at coordinate 35,236 of CAUYUJ010007637.1, forward strand.
GAACCCGCGCCACAAGCACGCCTACTCCAGATTTCGTAATAAAAGGGAGGGGGTCTGGAACCTCCAAGACAAGCCATTTCAGACCCCTCCCGTGGGAGAACCCTCCAAAACATCGTCCCCAGACCCCCCAGGCCCTCCAAGGTAGCCTGGAAGAGACCCCCCCGAAATGAGACCCCCCTCCCTTTATTACGAAATCTGGAGTGCACACCTGTGCAGCATAGCACGGATGGTGTGCAGGATAACCGCGCTGTCGGCCTGGACGGCTCGGGAACGGCTGGCGGCAGGGCCGCGCACGCTGCAGCCGCAGGGCCGAGACTGTCGGGGTGGCCCTTGCCGCCGCCGATGCCTCCACCGGCTTATCGGAGCCGCCCCCTCCTCCTCCTCCTTCTGCGACCTTCTGCGAACATGATCACTTCCCTCGCGCAAGCGTGAAACATGTGAGCACATGATAGAGGGATGAGAGAGCGGGTGCACGCGCCTGATAGCCGTACTTGTCGCTGCCGTGGTGGAAGATGGGCAGGACACGACGACGGCGACAGGGCGGCCCCCCGCTCCCCCCACACTCTCAGCACACACTGGAGAGCGGCTCGGACCGACCGAATTCTCGGCCCGAAGATGGATCGACGCCTCGGCGGAGCTTCCTCAAGCTCTGAGAGGTATCTTTATTACGAGGGCGGCCCAAACACGCCGCACGCAAAAACTGCGAACGCTGGGCCCCGAAAGCGCCGCACCGCGCGCACCACACGATACGGCCTCCCCCCAAATACAGACGGTGGGAGGAGTGGGCCGAGCGGGCGACCCTCGGCACGCCACGGCACGGCACCTTGCAGATTCCAATCCTACTGCCTGCCTCTCCGCACCGTGCACACCGATACTTGCCCTTTTTACCCACTCGGCTCAGCTGGTGTCCAAGAGCCTCTGGCACCAACTCGAGGTAATTCGGCCTGCACTTGATCCTCGCTCGGACCTTCTCAACATCTGGGAGGCCGAGCTTGGAAAGGTGCCTCATCGTCTCGTGAATGAGGCACACCCCCTGGGCCACGAGCGCTTCCTGGACATGCATGAGCCTCCGCACTTCAGGGTTGTGGGGCTGCAACTCAGCACCTAACCGCGCAAGACGGTCAGCTTCTCGGTTCCCAGCCCAGGCCCAGTACAGGACCCCTCGCCTCAGAGCCTGGCCCCGAGAAAGGTGACTCTTAATCTTACTCACACGGATGTTATGCAGCCCCACATCCCGAGCCCTGGCAAAAATATCGCACCAGATCTCGCTGAACGCCACATTGGTGAGGTCCTGGTCTGGCCCCAAGGCCCACACGTCCAGGACCATCTTGCAGTCCGTCATGGACTCCGTTTCACACGCCCCCAGACGCCTAAGAGCCATGAGAAACGAATACACCTCTCCCCCGCCCGCCCATTGGAGCGGGTGGGGAAGATGACCATAAATCGACCCAATAACGTTTCCCCCTGTATCGACGGCCACAGCCCCCCACCCCGCACGAGCGAACAAGTCACTGTCGGGGTCCACCGCAGATCCATCCAGGCAGATCATGCCAGTGTCCAGGGTCCCAGAAGGGGGGGTAGACCATCCACTGGAAGCTGGCATCCACACGGGGGGTGGGCCACCTCCATTCAGGACTGGGAAACAACGCCCTCGTGCCAGGATCTTCGTCACCTCTTTCACACCCCAGGGCCAGGAAATCTTCAAGGTCAAGGTTTTCTCGAACAGCACGGCTGCCGTCACAGTCGAAAAACCTGTGCTTCGGGGTACCAGCGGACCCGCCGCACCACTTACAAAGCGGACTCAGGACACGGCGTCCCGCAAAAAGGCTCTGCTGCGTCGCGTAGCCTCCAGCCACGACGCCTGACACCATGGCCGCCTCAAGACCACGGCCCTGAGCTCTAAGCTTGGACAGTTTCTGGACGATCGGCCCCAAAAGGGGCCCAGACGTCAGCCCGTCAACATTACTCCCGATAGACTGGACCAGCTCCCTCTGCGTAGAAAGCTCGATCAAGTTCTTGAGAGTTCTCTTCCCAAGCACTGGGGTCAATCGGAATCCCACGGTCCGTCACCCAGTCACAGTATCCGCGCACCGTCCTGCCGAGGCGACGAATAGCGCACAACACCGTACCAGCAGGTCCAGTGACCTGCCCCCAGCTGAACCCAGGGGTGTTCAAGAAGGCTTCAAAACTCTTGCGCATCTGAGCTCTAGGCGCCCAGACTCCATGCAGCGCGAGGCACCACATCAGGAGGGGCGCGGTGTTAGCCGCAAAGGTTGGGTCCGTCTTGGGGTCCCCTCCAAGTTGGAATTCAATAGTCTTGGATCTACCTTTGGGGGTTCCGAAGACGGCCTGACCCAAGAGCGACCTGACTTGGCGCAGCTTGGCATCAGCCATGCCCGTCACATCACTGCCATACATCACCGCGGGCACACCTCCAGTCTTAACAACTTTGGCGGCACCGCGGAAAGAGGAGCGCAAACCTTGAAACCTCCGCACACGTGGCTGGAGAGAGGCAACTCGCTTCTTCTGGACCCCAGCGCTCCGTTGCCGTCTTTTGAGGGTGAAATCCACCCCGAGATTTTTGGTGGCCTTCCAAACCTGAAACCCCCACCCTTTGATCATATTACCCACCTCTCTCCCAGTTTCAGCATGCGTAGCCATGGCCACTCCCTTGTTCCTGGAAATCACCAAGTGGAGCCCCTGGAGCTGGCTGAGAAGGTATTGGGCAGCGGTCCCAAGCCGCCGACCGAGGTGGGCTATCGCACCAGCCGCGAATAATGTGATGTCGTCCACCACGTTAAATACTCGCATGCTCGGCCAGTGGATGATCATAGCATCGATGGGGGTGAGCAGGATGAGTTTCATCCGACTGGTCGCGAAGGCGCATCCCGCAATGATCCCCTGGCCAGCGTAAATGATACCCGACATGACCTGCCCCATCTGGAGCAACTTGGGGGCCCGATACATAGCGAGCAGCAGACGGAGCCTGACCAGCGGAAACCCATGGCGTATAGCCGCATGGGCAAGAAGGATGTGTAACACTTTTTCGTAGGCTTTCGTAAGGTCCACCAGGGCCGCGGCCGTCCCGATCCCGACTAAAGTACCATATTCGGCGGCTTGCGCTTGCTCCCAAACCGCGCGCTCGCAGCTCTTGCCAGCCGAACCGTAATGGCGCGCCCTTTTCTGGCCGCGCTCCCCGGCCACAGCCTCTCTACGCGTGACTTTACCAAAGACCCTGCAGATCCCTGGCAGCAGCCCGGTCGGTCTGAACCCCCCGTCGGGCTTTGGGAGGAGCGCCGTGAACATGAGCGCGAGCTGCGCTGGAATGCGACCAATGGCCTCACTCCACTGCCAGATCGCACACAGGGACTCGAGCGCCTCGTCACAAACCAGAGCCAAGTCCCGAGGGTGGATCGAGTCCGATCCAAGCGCCGTCCGCTTCTTAAATCGGCGAGCGGCGTTCCTGACATCACTCGCCGACGCTCTGGCAGGGGCAGCAGCGCACTCGTGCCGTTGGGCGCGCAGACTGAGAATCTGGTGGTCCAAAAAGGGGATGGCGTCAGGGAAGTGGAACGCTTCGGCTGGCTGGGTCCAGACATCTTCCCAGATTCTCTGCATATGGTCCATGAGGGCCCCAGGCCCAGGGGGGGGGTTCTCCTGGTCTGGCCTGCGCTGGTTGCCATCCGATGGGGGCCTTGCTGTATTTATGGGCCGCCCCGCCCCCGTTGCTGACAGCGTCCTGGGCCCAACCTCTCCAGCGTTCCCCCCTTGCCAACTTGAGCTGGCGCTCGAGCCTATCCGCTATATCGGCGGCCTCCCTCTTGAGCGCATCCAAGTCCTGGACCGAACGGGCGAACAGGACGTCTGGGAGCAGCGGCTTCCAGCTCAGCCATTCCTCGTCGTTCCTAAGGCTGGCAGGTCCTTGCGTGATTTTACATATGATCCTGGGCGATTCAGGCAGCCCCCAGGAGTCTTCCTTGTCTTTCAGGTGGCGCAGCTCGTGGAGGAGAATGCTCACTTTCCTCCGCCCCCGAGACTGAGGGCATCCGAGAGGGAACGCACCTCCTGAGGTGCGGAGAGCGGGGACTTGCTTCAAGCGCTTCTGCTTGCCTCGGCCGAAATACTTGGCCTCATGGACTTGGTAGATGGAGCCGAGCTCGCGTTCGAGCTTATCCAAGAAAACGCCGAAGCAGCCGTCCAGATCGCTGGTCGACCCCCCCTCCTCAGCACGCGCTAAAACAGCCTGATAGTCAGGCGGGGCCTCTTTGGGCCCAGGGGGGGCGCCCCGGGGCAAGGGGGCAGGCCGAGGCAAAACCCAGACCTTGTCCAAACGGGGGTTCCCTTTTAAAGTGACACCGATCGGCCAGTGCGGGCTGGTGGTGGCATATTCGTTCCTGCCAATGTCAGAAAGGGTCGGCGCCAGCGCGGCCGAGCACACATAGAAGCCGATGGTCTTCCACCGCTTGGCCACGGAGCGACAAGTGGAAACCGTAGGCGCCGCAATCTGCCCCCCGAGGCGCTCGACCCAACCCGACTCACGCAGGAACGAGGGTTCGCAATTCCAATCCCCTCCGATGATGAAGGGCAGCCCGAGTCCGTGAAGCACCTCCCCCAGTCTGGCCAAAAGGTGACACCCGTCTTCTCTGAGGGGGGCCCTTGGGGAAGGTGCACGCTGCCGAGAATACCCCCCCCAGGCACAAAGGCATTCACCCAGGCAAGGGCGCGCCTGTGGGGGGCGGGGGGGGGGCGCGACTTTTGGGAATATCCCCCGCCCCAATGTTGTTTCGGACTACGATTCCAACCCCGCACGACAGTCCTCCAGCGTCCGTCACGATGGACGGGTGCAGGCAGGCCAACCGCCCATTCTTCTTGAGCGAGGCCTCGGTCTCGGCCCTGTCGGTGCCCTTGAGCGTGAGCTCTTGGACGCAGATGAGCGACGCACTGGTCTCGGCTTCCAGATGTCGCTTCAGGGGCGCGAGCGAGGTGCAGTTACAAGTCTCGAGTCGGAGCCTCTTGCTCTTGTTCGCCACCTTCCCCTCGTGAGGTTCCAAGGGGGCATCGGGCTGTGCAATTGCAGAGAGGACAGGCCGGTTCAAGCTGGCGACCGCGACAACTTCTCCCTTGGCCTCAGGCTCGCTGCGACCCGAGACCGAAGGCTCAACTGGTTCCACCAGTTGAGGCAAGGGAAATCTTGTTAAGAGCCGCTTCCTGCATCTGGCGACGAGGGATCCGTCCTGAGGGGCCCCGCCCCAAGGACCAGGGCCAGAGGTTTCAAAGACAGGGCGAGCTGCAATGGATCCTGCAGGGAAAGGCTCAGAACACCTACCGAAAACGTCGTTGTCGTTCCCCATCTCTGCCTCCAAGCCGATCCCCGAGGGTGAGTGCACCCGGGCCTCCTCTGCGCTGTCTTCACACGCCAGCCTCTGACGTGAGACTAGCAAGGGAGGCTCTGCCCTCGGGGGGCAGTCTGTGGGGGTGAGTGATGGGGCGCCCAGCGCCACCACCGCGGCGGTGTCCCGCTCGAGCTCCGCCTCCTTCTAGTCGCCGAACAGGTACCAGTAACCGTCTATGTCGTTCATGTAGATACCCCCCCCCCCCCCGTCGGTATCCTCGGAGTCCAGGCCGTCGAACACCGTCGCGACCAACGGGGGGGGAGTCAATCGCCACTCTTGCCGCCATCTGCCTTGCCGCCAGCATCTCGGCCAACAGCTTCACCCAGTGCCCGCTGCTTTCGAGCTCGGACGTCGGGAGGGGCCGCGAAGGAGACCTTCGGCTTGGCCTCTGGCTTCGCCGCAGGCGCTGCCCCTTGCGAAGGCCCCGTGGGGGCGCCGCCATCTGCTGCCGCGGCAGCTGACGCCCCTTGTGCAGGAGCGGCTGAGGCCCCCCCTTGCGACGGCAGGAAGGCGTTGTGGTGATTTGCATCGGGGATGTGCTGGACTGGCTGCTCTCCACGATCCACTCCAGTACTCGCGCCATCTTTAGCCATATCACCAGCTGCCACTGGCGTAGGCTCGTCATCACGTCGGGCACGCTTGCGTACCAGCCGCGTGAGGTGCGCTGCATGCTCCAACTTGATGCTGTCCACCTTGTCCATCGCTGACTTGAACAGGCCACGCGTGACCGACTGCATATGCTGCCTGAGCTGCTCCTTCCGCGACTCGATCTCGTGGGTGTCTTCAGCAGACACCTCGAACTCGTCACCGACCTTGAAGGAGCCATCGAAGTCGATGAGGCTGACCACGTCCTGGGTGCCATCAACGACGTCCGCCAAGGAGACTTTGGCCTCCACCTGCTTGCCCGCTGCAGTATGGCCTGGCTCCTTCTCCTTTGCCACGGTAGTTGCCAACTCTGACGCAATCTTTGCATACTCCGCATCAGCCTCCTGCAAGGACTGTTCCAGTACACGCACACACTTGGACTGCGCGCTGACCCAACCTTGGTACATCTCGAGCTTGTCGACCTCCGACGCCAGCATCTCCTCGAGCTGCTGCGCTCTGTCGTGTGTCCGCTGAGCCCTCTCCTGTACCGTGAGTTCTGGCCCGCGTCGCAACTCCTCGAGCTGAGCGCGATACTTGGCTGCCGTGTTCTTATCCCCCAGCTTCTCCGCAAGCCCAACGAAGTTCTCCAGCTCGTCGATCGTAGGCCCTGGCTTGCCACTGGCGTCATACCGCGGCCACGCTGGCGGTCCCTGACCCCCGCCTTGGGCAGAGAGGGCCCGCCTGGCTGCACCGCGCGAGCCACGTCGCTCATGACTCCCACCAGCAGGCTGAGGAAGAGCAAGAGTCGACACATCAGTGGGAGCTTCCGTACGCCATTCATGACAGTGCCTGTAGTACTCGTACTTGCCGAGGTTCTTCTTGCACCCGCAGAGAGCACACGTCCATCTCCGCTGCTGCCCACCCCCTTCGGAGTGCGCCGTGTGCTGCAGGTGTCCATCTCGTGTGCGGGAGGGCTGGCGACGTGGAGATGCTGCTCGGGCCGAAGGCTTGCCCCCTCGTCCCGCTCCTCTACCAAGGCCGCTCTTACCACCCACACCGCCATCATCCCACTCGTCCCACGCTGCGGCGGCATCTCGGCGCCACGGGAAGTTCCGCCGATCCATCGAGCGAGAGGAAGAATTGCTGCACGGGTCTCCGGTGCCGTCCGAAGGCGGAACACCAACAGTACACGGAAAGTATATGGAAATATTGAATGTAAGCAGAGAGCCCTTGTCCAACAGGGCGTCTCCAGGGTCTCGCGCGCGCGCGCGGCGGGCAAGGCCACTTGAGACGGGGGTTCCCCGATATGGCCTTGAGCCAAAATCGCTTGAGCCAAAATGGCTACGGACCCCCTCCTCCTCCTCCTCCTCCTCCTCCTCCTCCTCCTCTTCCTCCTCCTCCTCCTTTTCCTCCTCCTCCTCCTCCTCCTCCTCCTCCTCCTCCTCCTCCTCCTCCTCTTGACCCCTCCCATGGGGTCGGGGAGTGCCGCTTCGAAGGGCTTCGCCGATCGAGGGCGTGCTGTCTCCCAGATCGGCAGAGTTTCGGTCTCCACGACGTGCTTTTGGCTTCCTCGTGCTGCCCCATGGGGGCCCGCGGCCGCCTGTTTGGGTGCCTGCCTAGGGGCCTCGGCCGTCCCGCCCACCAGGGATGAGCAGCTGAGCAGGGCTGGACCTGAACGCCGTTTTGCTGGACTTCGGCCGTTTTTTTTTTTTTTTTTTTTTTTTTTTTTTTTTGTTTTGTTTGTTTTTTGTTTTTTTGTTTTTTTCTTATTCTCCGCTTTAGGAGGGAGGTGCAGTAAAACAGGCAGAGCAAAACGAATAACACAACGAAAAACACAACGAACAACAACGTTTAGGTCCAGCCCTGCGCCTGAGGAAGCTGGATAAGGCCCGTCGGGGCCTGTGCCCGTCCCACTGGAGCCTCGTCGGGCGCCCGAGGCGGGTTGGTGTGGCTGACTGCTGCCAAAGTCTGCCGCCTTACGGCTCCTCCTCCTCCTCCTCCTCCTCCTCCTCCTCCTCCTCCTCCTCCCGCCATCTTCCTCTCTCTTTTGTGAGCTTGTCGCCGTTTGGGCCGGCAAGCGACGCCGCCGTCGGTGCCCACCACTCCTCCTCGACGCTGCGCAGGCTTGAGAGGCGAACGCACGGAGCGCGCACGAAGAAGACATGCCGACCTGGCGGAGCGCGAAACAGATTACGCCTGGCTGGCGCAGCAGATCAAGGCAGGCCATCAGTATTGGAAAGAAGGACCCAACAGGGCGCGGAGTATGCGCCAATCAGGCGGTTCGCGGGGAGGAGAGGCCGATCGAACGACAAACTTAGTCACCCTATGACGACCCGCCCATCACATGGGGGAGGTACCTGGGAAGTGCAAGTAATGACGATGAAGTAGATGGTGACCGCAGTGTAGGGAGGAAGCTGCGTAGCACCACTCCTTCTCCTCCTCCCGCCCGCCCACCTTTCCTCTCCCCCCCCCTCCGATTGCCTCCGCCTGGCCCCCCCCCCCCCAGCCCTCCCCCCCTTCCCCCCCCGATCATCGGAGCCGAGCTGCGGGCTCTCTGACGCGAACGGTCTGTTCCTCGCCCTCTTGTGCGGTAGCAAATCGTGGGGGCCTGGTGTACCCTCTTCATTCCGTCTTTAGTGTCGAGTAGCGTCTGGGAGTCGATGAGACAGCGCCGATCTAGCGCAGGTTAGCGTCAATCAGCGCCGACCTAGCGTCGATTAGCGCCGACTCAGCGTCGATTCGCGTCGATTCGCAGGAGCTGACAAGATGGTATGGGAGGCTCCAATGAGTTGCCACCGAACTCTTGCGAGTAGTTGCCCGCCACGGCGCCGTGCTTGTGCCGGCTGCTCGACGGTGTCCCAAGAACGCCTTTGAGCTGGCCGGCCTCGGGCTTGAAGGGCGGCGGATGCGTCGAGGATTGCAGGATTCAGGCAGGGTTCGTTTCGATTCTTCCGGTTCGACTTGATGCGACTTCGATCGATTCCGATTCCGATTTGATTTGCTTTCGGATTCCAATTTGAATTTCGCGCGTTTCTTTGTTGCTTGGGGCATGACGGGCCTCATTGCCCCTGGCCCCCCCTCCCTGTGGCGCGACGCTCCCCCTCTCCCCCTGTGCGTTCTGGGCACTGCCGCCGTGCGCCTCGTGATCCGCATAGGTGTCCGCATAGGAGCCGCATAGGAGTCTGGTCCGCAGTCGTCGTCGTAGTCGTCGTCGTCGTCGTCGTCGTCGTCGTCGTCGTCGTCGTCGTCGTCGTCGTCGTCGTCGCCGCTCGTCGCTCGTCGTCGTCGCCGTCGTCGTCGTCGTCGTCGTCGCTCGTCGCTCGTCGCTCGTCGCTTGTCGCTCATCGTCGTCGTGCGCGGAGGAGGAGGAGGAGGAGGGGGAGGAGGAGAGGGATGAGGCGGAGGTGGAGGAGGGAGGAGGGGGAAACGTCGGTTTCTATTAACAGCACTTCCCTGGCGTGGCATTTAGCTGTCCGCAGCAGATCATCACCGACATGCTCCTTCTACCTGTCCTGTGCACGCAGGCACTCGGTGTACACCAGCGCTGCGTTGCACGCGGATGCTGTGGTGTAGACAGGCGCTGTGGTGTGCACAGGCGCTGCGGTGCACGTAAGCATCATGGTGTAGACAGGCGCTGTGTTGCACATGGCTGCTGCGTTGTACACATTCGCTGTGGTGTACACCAGCGCTGTGGTGCACGCAAGCACTGTGGTGTACACAGGCGCTGCGTTGCACACGGCTGTTGCGGTGTCAGCAGGCGCTGTGATGCACACAAGTGCTGTGGTGCACGCGAGCACTGTGGTGTACGCAAGCGCCGTGGGCAGATCGCCACCTACACACCTACATGCTGCTCGTCGTCGTCGTCGTCGTCGTCGTCGTCGTCGTCGTCGCTCGTCGCTCGTCGCTCGTCGCTCGTCGCTCGTCGCTCATCGTCGTTGTGCGCGCGGGCGCGGCTGTGGTGCCGGAGCCACACGGCGGGGGGGGGGGCGTTGCGACATACCCCCCCCTGCCCTCCCCCCCCATGACGCCCGTCATCGCCGATGATAAAGAAACGCGTTCCAAAGGAGGCCTTCTTGTCCTGCTGATTTCCGACGATTCGATTTCCCCCAGCTTTGCTAACGATTTCCGCATATCCTCGGGCCTGAAGTCGATGAACAGAAAATTGCATACACATAACCTTTTGGAGTTACGAGGAGGAGGAGGAGGACGAGGAGGAGGAGGAGGAGGAGGAGGAGGAGGAGGAGGAGGAAGA
>CAUYUJ010007638.1:0-12500 GCA_963575745.1 Prorocentrum cordatum
GAGCGGGAATGGGAGTGCCTCTTCGCCAACGACGATGGTGCTAATGACGCCCCGACGGGGGTGCTGGACCCGCAGCCCAAGAAGAGGCCGAAGCAGTTCAACTGAGGCTGGGCCCGCCAGGGCGACCCCGGCGAAAGCATTTGAAAACAAGCGGTGGGAGAACAGGCATGGGATTTCTCATCCACGACACCCCCTCCCCTGCACAACACCCCCATCCACGACTCCCTTCTCCAGGGCCCGCCCTCCAGGTCTCCCTCCTCCACGACTGCCTCCCCCGCGACTCCCTCAAGCGCGGCTCCTTCCTCCGAGACCACCGTCCAATATTTGAACCACCGTCCACCGTCCAGAGCCCACCCTCCAGGACTCCCCCCCCCCCCCTACCCCATCCACGACCCACCCTCCAGGATTTCCCCTCTTGCCCCCAACCGCCCCCCCCCCCCTCCCCTGGTGACAATGACATTGTTTATCTTTTTCCGTGGACGGTGGTTCAAATGTTCGCCTCTCGTTGGATTCAATAGATTCACAACCCCATGGTGACTTCAGGGTTCGATCCCATGCGCCTCCGAGCAAGGAGGATGAGGAAGAGGAGGGGGAGGGGATGGCCTCGGAGGGGAGGAGGGGGGGGAGGAGGAGGAGGAGGAGGAGGAGGACGATGAGGAGGAGGAGGGCGAGGAGGGGGAGGAGGACGATGAGGAGCCAATTTGGCCAACTGTACGTGTGTGTAGCCAATTTGGCTTAAGGTCTTGAGGTTAGACCAACTTCTCGAGGGGGGCGTCTGCCCGCCCGAACTATGTCGGACCCGCGCAATGGGTTTCGCCCAGCCCCTCTCCGCACTCTGCCCCTGGTCGCGCCCGAGGATTCCTGGGAGCGTTTCATGCTGGAAGGTGGGGCATCCAGGTTTCGGATGCCTCGACGTTTCACGGATGGTGCGGAGCGCATGCCGTCGCACACGTTTTCCCTGAGCGAGGTAGAGGCAGACGGGTCGGTCAAAGAGGAATCGGCTTCAGACGATGAGCCCGAGGAGCTTCAGGAGGCCAATGAGGAGGTGCAATGTGAGCCTGAGGACAAGGTGCCGACGCCCGCGGAGGTCGCCAGCACGACCGCGGAGGACGAAGCCCACGGCATCCCTGGTTCTGCTCCGACGGCGTCCGCCCCGACGACTCCTGGCACGGTTGCCCCGACGACTCCTGCCATGGCCGTCGGGCAGTTTGTCGCACAGCCCGTCGGCAAGCGGCCCGAGTGCGAGTCGGCCGCGACGCCCCGCCCGAAGCGCACGAGGATCTTGCAGAAGTCGCCCGCCGAGAAGTGCAGCGGCTGCTACGCGCCGGTGCCGGTCGTCAAGCCAATTCCCACTGAGGTTGTCCGTTCTGTAATGTTGATGTGCCTCCCCCTCCCCTCCTTGGCCTTGAGGGGGGCGGGCCCCGCGTCGGGTGCATGGGATCCAGCGCCCCTGGGGGTCTGGGCGAGGGGAAGGGGCTCGTTGGCCATCAACACTGCAACTGGTGCACAGGTTACGTTCGGGGCGCTTCCTGGCGACCAGGAAGAAGTTCTCTACCCGCGTGTGCCGTTTCCCGAAGGCGTGCTGGCCCCTGCCGTCGTCGTGAAGAACAGCAGCCTGCATCGCGCCAGGGGCTCCAATGACTCGATCAAGAGCGATGCTTCGCCCAAGCAGAACAAGCAGAAGGTCAAGCAGAACAAGCAGAAGGGCAAGAGCCAGGCGTCTGGTCGCAGGAGGGATGACATCCCCAAGAGCGAGATGTTGGCGCTCACGAAGTGGTTGGCGGCAGGTTGCAAGATCTGAGCAGATTGCCAGATCCATGGGATCTCATTCGCAGGGGCGCGATGACGGGCCATCGCGGCGGCCGATTTCTGGGAGGAGGAAAACAGTACAGGTCAGTTCTCTTGGGCCCCCCCCCCCCCTTCGTCCTCGATAAAAGCCAAGGGTGGGTGAGGGGGGGGGGAGGCCCAAGATAGCTTTCCTCTACACCCTGGGCGATGCTTAAGAAAGCCCAAATTTTCGGCCAGAGTCTCGATTATTCTTAATGTTTCAAAGTAAATCCTAATATTTGAATAGACATTCTGGGTTTTTATTCAAGTTCTGAGACACTGAATTTCTTAACCCATGATTTCTAAAGCATTTCGCAGGGTGTATTGTTTCCCTCCTGAATTTCAACCTCTCCTCACATGTGCCTCAGCAAGTTCTTGGGAAATTTCTGGCGCGAAGTGGCCTGCGAACTGTGCTCAGCAGCCTGTCGCCTAGCTTGCGCCTGCTGGATCGCAGGGATGGCTGTTTGGGGTAGCCTTTAGCCAAACATATTATCTCTGACCTCCACCGACTTCCCCCGCGTCGCCAACTCCCCCCCCCCCCCGCCCCCCCACGGGGGAGGAGTAGGAAGGAGGAGGAGGAAGGAGGAGGAGGGGGGAGGGAGGAGAGAGGAGGAGTAGGAGTAGGAGGAGGAAGATGATGAGGAGGAGGAGGAAGAGGAGGATGATAATCCCCACAACAACTCCCTACCCCACCACCTGAAAACGCACTAAGGCGGCGCGGCTGCTGCAACTGCAACTGCAACTGCAATTCGAAAGCAAGCTGCTCGTGCGCGCAATTATTGTATTCCGACAGCGCTTCATATCCCGCCCTCCTGCTCTTCCTCCCGCCTGCCCCGCCCCCATCCTGCCCTCCCCCCGTCCTGCCATGCCTCCTGTCATCGCCCCCCCGCCGCCATCGTCAGCCTATCCCATCCCCGAACCTTTTTTTTTTTCGCGTCTGCCAGCGGGAGGATGAGGAGGAGTGGGAGGAAGTGGTTGGTGATGGTGACGATGATGATGAGGGGGAGGGAGAGAAGGAGGGTGAGGAGGAGGGGGCGACGAGGATAAGGAGGCGGCGGTGAAGGGACGCATCAGCAGCAACAGGAGCAAAGGGAGGCACTTCAGAAGGAGCAGGGGTACCACTCCCGCCGCGCCTGCCCTGCCCCACCTCCCTTCTCCCACTGCCCATGCAAAATTATCGCATTCAGGAGCTCATGCGCTGGATGAAGACAGGCGACCGCGAATCCGACGACGAGAACGCCTTGATGCAGCGGGCCAGGGCGGCGACGGTGTTTTCGTGTGGGCCCCAGGCGATAAGAATAGAGCATTTCTGAAAGGCCGCTTGGCCAGGGGGGGTGGCGGGGGGGGGAGAGGAGGGGGGTGGGGGGGGAAGAAGGGGGAGAAGGGTGGGAGAGAGGGGGGGGGGGGGGGGAGGAGAAGAAAGGGGGGGGGTGGGGGGGGACGGCGGGGGGGGGGGGGGGGGGAAGAGAGGGGGGGGAAGAAGAGAAGAGAGGGGGGGGAAAAGAGAGGCACATTGAGGATGACAGTCGAGAAACATATGATTTGGGCAGACGGGAAATCACACCATCCTTGGCGCCGAGGAACGGGAAGAAGGGGCAGGAGAGGGAGGAGGAAGTGCGATGCATTAGGGTATGCATGATGTTCGCTTTTTGTATATTGCCGCTGAGTGGTCGTCGCATTTGAGCGTATCCATTGGGTTAGCCTTGAAAGAATGGAGGTCGCTTTGGGGTTGCAATGATGATACAGTGTGTCTGCGCGTGTTTCGCCGTGCCGCTGTTTCGTAACATTTCAACATTTGTTGGTCGCCATGGTGATGCATTTTGTTGCTGAACACCTGACACCTAGAGAAACCCCCACCCCATCCCTGCCCCCTTCCAGCGTTTCAGGACCACGTGCGGAAGTCCAAATCGCGCTACGTGCCCAAGGATGACACGAAGGCGTCCGACGGGCTCAAGGGTGACCCGAATCGCAAACCGAATAACGCTTACGGGGGGGACAGGCTGAGGACCATGGACCACCCTGTGCTCGGCACGCTGAAGGTGACGTGCGCGTCGCAGAAGTCATGCATCTGTTCGGTGGACCCCGACGCCAAGAAGCCCAGGCTTTTTTTGGAGGTCACATCGAGGCAAAGCTCACAGCACGCGCACATTGCCGAGACGATTTTAAAGTCTGCATGCAAGGGGGGTCGGGGGCTTGACAAGGCTGGCGCAGTGAAGTTACGTGCCGGGATGCTTCCTGCGAAGTGAATGAAGAGGTTTCGGTCTCAGGGCACGTTGGCCCCCATCCAGCATGTGCAGAAATCACTTTTGAAACCGAGTTTATTCCAGATAATCCGGAACCTCCTGGTGCGATCGACGGTCGTCAGCTTGGCCAGATCGCTTGCATGATCTTTCTTTCGACACACAATGCGCGGTCAGTCGTGGTTGTGCAGCAAGTAGAATTTCAGGCTGCGCCCACGGCCTTGCACAGTGGGCGTCCGTTTGCAACTTCGGGCATTCAGTTTGCGCTTGTTTGCGGAGTGGAAAGGATTGGCAGCTTTCGCGTTTTCTGCGCTTCTCAGATTCTCCTTGTCCAGATCGATGCGGGGCGCCCACTCGTTCATGCTTCTTCCCCTTTCTCATGTTCATCGCAACCCGCGTGCAGTCAGGATTGGTTTCTGCCCCCTCTAAGTTGTTCTCTTCCCAGATTCCACCCTTATCTCGATTCGCCGAGCTCTTTCCAATGTGATCCTCACTATTTCCCCAGAGACCCGACTGGAGGAGGGAAATGTCGAGGAATAGGAATAGGAGGAGGGAGAGGACGACGTGGAGGAGGAGGAAGGGGAGGCGGGAGAGGAGGATGAGGAGGCGGACGAGGACGAGGAGGGGGATAAGGAGGAGGATGTGGAGGAGGAGGAGAGGGAATGATTGCTCGCTGAGGGGCGATCCTTTTTTCTGGCATGATGGACAATTGTTGTCAGGCAGCTGATAAATCGGAATGCAGCTCTGGGCATTCGAGTCCAGAATCGTTTCGTCGTCGTGAACTGGTCGCCTCTACTAGGACAAGTTACGTTGCATCGCTCAGATTTCAATGTGGGAGTATTCTACTGATGACAAAATTGTTGCAGGTATTTGAAATGTGTCAGACCATGCCACGCGCACATTCGAATCGAATGCTAGTTATCCAACCCATCACACATGTACACTGCAGCTTGCGCGACATCTGGATTATCGCATAACGCACGTTCTGGTTCCATGTATGATTTGCGTTCAGTTGAACATATGTCACTTTGAATGTGGCTTTCAATTCGAGGGCATGCGAGGTTAAGATGAAATTAGAATGATTATGCATTTGGTTTATAACTCTAAAGTTTTTCGATAATTCTGAAATAAGTTTGAATTGGAATAATTATGCTTAAATGTTTTAATAAAAAAATGAAATAATATCCAAAAAAATTTCGAATATAAATGAGTGAGCACTGATCTGAAGATGGTCTGTCGTCAGATCATCTTCAGATCAGGTCATCTGAAGATGGCCTGTCGTCAGATCATATTCAGATCAGTGCTCAACCATTTATATATATATATAAGGAATCGTATTTCAGTTTTATATGAACATGTTTCAAATTAATTATTCGAAATCAAAATTATTTCAAGATTATTGACTAATTTCCGGATTCGATAATTGAATGAATATTGGTTTTTGCACCACATATCCCCATACATGTGGAAATACAATTCCGCACATGCGTTCATGTCTCTGCGGTTCAGTGAGATTGTAACGCGTTGTAGTTTGAATTCGCATGGTGAGATCGCGCTTGCGAGCCGTCTTCAGTCAGCTTATACAAGAAAAGGCTTCTGGATTGCCTTCCAGGATTCCAGGCTGACCCGAGGCATTTGCTTGGGCAATGGCTCCAAAAGCTGCCAGCGCGAAACGAGCTGCTGGCGTCAAGAAGGATACTTCGCTGTTAATGCTATGCTGCATGCCCTCCCCCAAACCAAATCCAACCCCTGGGTTCGACTCAAATGTGATACCTTGGATCCCGACTGTGCCCTGGGTGCAACACGCTAGGCCTTTTGAGGGCCTGCGATTTCTGGACAGGTGTATTCGCTGTGAAATCTGATGGGGCATCGGGAAACCTAAGGAGAGCAACTTGAAGAGGGCGAAGAAGGCCGTCGCCAAAGCGAAGGGCAAGGCTGGTGCCAGGTGGCCAGGGACATTATATAACATATTGATGTCTCGTATTGTTTTCCCTGGACTCCTATAGATTTCCATGGGCTGCTTTGAAAGCATCCAAGGGCTTCTGGTATCGCCAGAGGGCATCTGGTGGCACCCATAGGCTGATATGGAAGCGTCCAAGGGCTTCGGGTGTCAACTTATTCCCTCAATGGTCCTTATTCGGATGTATCCTTTTCCTCCGCTACCTCTCATCCCCCACCCCCCCCCCCCCCCCCCTGCCTCAACCCCACAATCGTTTCTCCTCCTCCCTTGCTCATCCTTCTCCACTGCCCCCGCTTCTCCTCCTCCATTGCACCTCCCGCCCAAATGTTTCCTCCTCCCCCTCCTTGCGCTGCCTCGTTGGCAAGACCTTGAGCGCCCTGTCGTCAGGCGGGGCATCACGATCGACAAGCAGACCAAGGGGTCGGGGTGGAACGACGCTAAGATCCTGAAGGCTTGCGAGGGGAAGGACATCGACCAGAAGATGGTCATCTTTCGGTGGCTTTTGTTCTCTCTTATGTTTTGGCTTGAGGAAGTGGTCGGATGTCTGCTAGCCTACTTTGTCAGATTGTTACGAGACGAAATGTGGCCTGAAGGGTTTCTACAGGTATGTTTCTGATCCTGTACGCATTGGATACAGGGGTTGGTCTTGCTCTTGGGATTGCCAGGTTACGTTGGCTCAGGTGCACGTTCAGGTTGCAGAGGGCAGAAGGTGGCAAGGGCTGAGAGGGGGGCGAGAGAACATCGAGACTCAAACACCCACCCCGCTACCAGTAATCACGGCAGCATGGACAACGTGAACCTGGTGAAGCAGATTTTCAGCGAGCCTGAAATGAAGTGCGCTTGTTTTGTTTTCTCTTCTGCCTTGCTCGGTCGTCTGCACAGCTGTCGTGGTTTGCTTCCCTCACGCACGCATATCAATGTGCGTGGAATCTCGCTCGCGCTCCTTTAAGGGATGTTTTTGCTGCGTGCCGCGCTGATTGTCCGCCTTTGCAGTGAACCCAATATTACCATGAGAGGCAGTGGCGTGCGTATCGTTTGCGAGGTATCCGAATTCAAAGAGTTGTTGGGGCCCTCCAGGCATTGCAGCGCCGAGGCCAACTGTAGCGTTCAGGGGCTTTCGGGTTTCATGGGGTCCCATGATAATAGCGGTTCATGGGGGCTCAGGGGTGGCAGATTTTCCAAGCCACCCGAAACATATATCTTCCAGGGCGCTCTACGGTCGATTCAAGACTGCCAGGAAGAACGCCGAGAACGGCGCGCAGGTAGAGGCCCAGTGGAAGCATGTCGAGTCTGGCGCTATCAAGGGCGCCTCGAAATACGAGACCAAGGCGAAGATGCTGGCGGCCTTCATCGTGGATCCAGAATTGGGCGATCGCTACATGCAGGTGTCGTGGTCCATCAATTGGCAGGAAGACGTCATCAGGGGGGACGAGTGGATGAGCAAGAAGAAATTCTACGACCACTACGGGGGGAGCGATGTCGAGGGGATGATCAACGATGGTCTGGTGAAGGCCTGCTCCTTTCGTTTCGCAGTGTTGTTGCCAGTTCCGCGGCCGAGTCGTACAGAGTTTGCCGTGGTTTGCATGTGATGTCTGATTGTGTGATATGGGTTATACCTTTGATTTGCTGTCACTTCTCAAGATGTCAGGTTTGCGTTGGTATTTTCAAGTGCGTCGTAGCAGTACCTCATTGCTGTGCCCTCCTCCCGCGTGTGGCAGTATGCAATGTGTTGTAGCGGAGTAGGAATGCGCCACTTTAGCTCGTCAGAAAAATGCGCCAGACGCGGCCCAACCCCGACAACCCGAAGAGAAAGCAGTACAGCGTGCGCAGGGACATCCATCAGAAAACGATGGGTAGGAACAAGACGATGTCGGGGAACCAAGGTGGCAAGGTCGACGCTGAGCAGTTCAGAATGCTCGGGGACGGCATGGAGAAGTTCCATCTGTCTCAGGATCGAGCGGCTTTCGGTGTCATGGTTGCGGAAACTGCGTTACATTCTACAACTGTTTTCTGAGTTTGTTTTCTGTAGTGCACATTTGCGACCTTCCTGCATGCAACAAAAACATTCTCCAATGTCTCCATCCTCCGCCCCCATGCCCCAACGCCTTGCCGCCCTCAACTCCTGCCCCCCCCCCCCCCCCCCCCCCCCCCAACCCCACCCCCCCACCCGTGGCATGCGCCCAGCAATTTTCGGCAGGACTTAGTCTCGTGGAACATGCGAAGATGCTGAACGCAGCCCGAAAAGGCCCCAAAGAGCGCCCCAGGACGGCTCCGAGAGCGCCTCAGGACGCGCCGAGAGAGAACCCTGCCAGAGGCTCAAGGGAGGGCTTGTGGGGGACGCGCGAACGCGTGAGCCAATTCAAACCATTACTTGTTGAACGCCCCTGCTTCAGATTAAAGGGGGGGCAGGGCAAGGGGTGAAGGGGAGGTGGGTGAGCGGGGGGGGGGGGGGGTTGAGGGCGAGGGGGAGGAGGAGGAGGAGGAGGGCGGGGATGATGATGATGATGAGGAGGAGGAGGAAGGAGAGGAGAGGAGGAGGAGAAGGGGGAGGAGGATGAGGATGAGGAGGAGGAAGCGGAGGAGGAATGGTGAGGGGGATGATGAGGAGGGGGAGGCAGGGGGAGGGGTTCAGATATACCCCCACCCCGATGCAATCCCAGGTAACATGGCTGGCATGGGCCTGAACATCGAGGACGGAGCCACTGGCAGTGGACACGGCGGCGACGCCGAGGCTGGGCGCGGCAGCGGAGCAGGCCGCGGTCGCGGCGGCGGGCGCGGGCGTGGACGCGGACAGGCACGATGAGGTTGAACGGGCCCTCCTCTTCTCCTCTTCATCCTGCTCTTCCTCCTTTTCACGCCTTCCACCCCCTCCCCTCCTCCTTTTCACGCCTTCCATCACCCCCCCCTCCTCTTCCCCCATCCCGTTCGGAAGGGCCCATTTACAAAAAATGGCGTTGCAATCTTACTCTCGGGTCCATCTCGCGTGTTCTTTGTCAGCCATTGGCGCCCCTACTACTCGGATCGCCCTTTGAATCCTGAGTGAATTCTGACGAGGTCCCAAACGCATTGTGCACGTAACCCCCCCTCCTTCCCGAGCCCTCCTCCTGTCTGCCAGCCTGCGCGTGTCTCCTCAACAAGTAACGCTCTTGCTGCTCATGTCGAGATCTCTCTCGCCACTGCCTCGCCTCACCCTCGCCTAGCGATCCTTTCCCAACCCGCCTCCTTCCGAACAGCGACGTCGAACCCGATGGCGTCCCAGGGCCAGGCCGAAACCTAGACTGCGCTTGAACTCGCTCGAGGGCAGCTTCCGCCTGCACCCGCTCCTAATCGCCCCGCCGACCCCCACCCCCTTCCCCCCTCGGCACGCAGGCCGACCCGAAGATGACCAAGCTGCAGCAGGCCCGCGATGAGCTCCCAACGTTCGATTCGAAGAAGCTGAAGACCGAGGATGACTACAGCGAGGTGGTCACCTTCGTCTCAGACTACTTCGCGGGCAGCATTTTTTCAAACCGTTTTTTTCGAGACATGGGGGAAGGGAGGGGGGGGTGGGGGGGGGGGGGGCGCGCCGCCAGACAGGGCAAACACATTGAACTCGCTAAAATAAAGACCGCGGGGTGCTTACGAGGTGGGCTTCGAGATGGAGGGCGAGGAGGGGGGAATGGAAAAGAAGATTGTTTATGAGGGGGGGGGGGGGGGGGGGGGGGGGGGGGGGGGGGAGAGATATGACAGCAAGAAGAGGAGATTAGGGAGATCAGATCAAAGATCGAGAGGGGGGGGAGATTAATAAGGGAGATGAGATAAGGGAGCGGAAGATGGTTTTATTTAATAATGAGCAGATGTGAAGAGCTATGTGCAGCAGGAGAGTCTTGTGCTCGTCGAAGAGATAGAAGGAGGGCCATGAGGAGGTGGAGGAGGAGGGGGATGGGGTGAGGAGGGGGAGGAGGAGGATTGGGAGGATCAGAAGGAGGAGCAGCAGCAGGAGGAGAAGACAGCGCAATAATTTCCCACAGGCAATCAGTGCCATGCTCCTGGGGTCGCTCAACAACAAGACGCGGTGCAAGGAGTGCGCGATGCTCGCGAAGGAGGCCAAGGATGCCAACGCTTCGTCTGTTCTAAAGCGCTGTCTGGAACCTATGGGGTAGTCGTTTGTTCCTGAGGTTTTCCAAGGGTCCTGTGGTTTTGTTCCTGGAGTCCTCCAGGGGTCTTGAGGGTTTGTTCCTGAAGTCCTCCTGAAGTCCCCCAGCTAGGAGCTTCGACATGCAACTCGGGAAAAACAAAGGGCGTCATGCGATTCTCAGAAACACCCCCAACTGTTTCTGCGGATCCCACAAAGGCGCAGACGTATTATGTATACCCCAGATCAGTGCCCTCCTGATGCGTCCAGACATGCTCAAAATGACAGTGTTATGATGCGTCCAGAAATGTTCAGACTCATATTGCATGCAAGGTCCCCCCCTCCTTCTTCTCTCCTGCTCAATCGCGTTCTGCTCCCCTTTTTGTCATGGCGAGGCCTGTGGAGAGGGGAATTGGGATTGGGGAGGGAGTGGGCGGGGGAGGAGGAAGGACGGCGAAACGAACGATGAAATCGGAGGGAGGTGGGGGAAAGGAGATAGCAGAGGAAGCTGGTGCGCTGGAGGAGGAAGTTGGACGGGATAGGGTGTAGGGCGGGGATGAGGTAAGGGGTTCGAGGTTGAGGGTGAGTGAGATGCGAGGGGTTCGTTGGGCAAGTTGGGGCCCCAAACAAAAAAAAAAAAAAAAAAAAGGGGGGGGGGGGGGGTTGGATCAGCGTCGCCCACCCAATCCTGCGGCCCAGGCGCTGGCCAATCTCCGCATGCACGGCGGCATCATCGGGGAGTGGGCCACAGATTCGCGCCCGAACAACAAGCAAGCGGCTTCGAACCTGAAGCCATTTCAGGACAATGCCGCGGGCGCGCTTGGGGTCATCAAGATGTCCATCTAGATTCGTCACGAGCATCACCATCTAGATGGTAGGAGCCAGCGCCAGAGAGAGAGGGGGGGCAGATCGTCACTCGTCGAATCCTCTTCAGTTCAGTCGCTATTCCTGCTCAACTTCCACCTCCCTCCTCCCTCCCTCATCCCACCGTCCTCATTCCCCCCCCCAGCAGCCTATCGTCTCCTTCTTCACCTTCTGATTCCTCCTCCTCCTCCTTGGATTGGAGAGGCAAGAGCGCGCATGGGCGGCGTCGGTGGATGTGCACGGTAGGTTGCGGAAAATAAACATCGGAGGAGCGCGTGACATATCGGGGAGGGTGAACAGAGAGGGCGTCGGGGGGAAGGAACCATATCAGGTGGAATAGGGGGAGAAATTGGCGAGCGAGCAGGGGAAGGAGGAACGCTAGAGGCTGGAATGGTGGAATCGGGAAGGCGGGGAGAGGATGATGGTGAGGCAGCAGGCCAGGAGCTGGAAAGCTAGCGAGAGAAAGAGGAGCGCCCGCCGTGCTCTAGCGTGCTATAGCGCTTGCGGCTAGCGCAGGCTAGCTCCGACGCCGTTCGCCTCCGCCATCTCAAGAGCGAGACAAACGGGGGTGCTCGGCTTCGCCCTACCTGAGCCCACTCCATCCTCTGAGCCTTTCTCCCTCTACCTCCATACATCCTGCCCTGCCCTCTACTCCTTCCTCCGCCCTCTACCCCGTTCGCCCGGTATGTTATTTTCTCTCATCCCTCCCCGCTTCTCCTCCCCGACGCACTCTGCTCCAACCTCTCCCGCCCCTGCCTTCGCATCCCCTTCCACCAGAGGGCATTCAAGTCGTAGCGCTACCGTTTGTCTGGCCCCTTTTTTCTTCGGAGCTGGCATTTCGGGCTCGAGAGCCCGCCAGCTGGCATTTCGGGTTCCAGGGCCGTCGCCTGCCCGGCAGCAGGGCCCCTCTTCCCCCGAAGCACACATGGGCCGCAAGGGCCAGAACAAGAGACGGCTCAGCCATGATGATGGAGCCATGGAGGAGGCCGAGGTGGCACCGTTGCGCCCTGCCACCCCGAGGCATTCCCAATTGGGGACCAAAGTGTTGCAGTCCTGGGCGTGGGGTTTCATCCCCGCAACCGAAGTTCAACGGACTGCCCACGCCGCCCATGTAGACGGGTTGGTGCACCCCGAGATACAGATGTTGGCAGCCCTGGGAACGTGGGGGGGGGGCACCCTGGGAACGTGCACCATGAACTGATGATGAGCTTTGGATCTTCGCCCCTGCCTGAACCCTATCAGTTCGAGATCCCAGCTTGGGACGCCAAGTCCGCTAGCGCGCAGCCTAAAGTCTGTGCGGTACTACTACCGCACGAGTGGTTCGCCTCGCTATTCAAGCACCACCGCGACGAGTTCGATGATGTTTTCGGACTCGACAAGTTGAACACGTTTTGGCAGAACGCCTCCAGGTGGGCGCTTTATTTTTGAGTCAACCGTTTCCAAGGGGGTAGAACGGGCTCGATCGAAAGGAATGTTCTCCAACGGTTTAGCCTAT
>CAUYUJ010007638.1:17500-30000 GCA_963575745.1 Prorocentrum cordatum
GGGCACTCGGCAAATGTTGTCAGATTCGCCCCCTGGGGCCAAGCTACATATGCTTCCGGGTCGAGGGTTCACAGCCCCCCCAGACGCCGACAGCTACACCGACGACCCGACGACGTCGTGACGACGACGACGACGCCGACGCCGCCGCCGACGACGACGCCGACGCCGACGCCGACATCGACGCCGACGCCGACGCCGACGCCGACGCCGACGCCGACGCCGCCGATGCCGATGCCGATGCCGACGCCAACGCCAACGACAGCGCCAGCGACGCCGACGACGACGACGACGACGACTTGCTAGAGCCTGAAGTTAAAAACGCTCTTGGCGCGCATCCCAGACATGCGACGTCCTGATTTTTTCAGTACGGGGTCCCTGGAAGTTCCGACCCTTTCCCCGGGGACCGGTTTTTCATCCTGAGTCGATCTTTGGCGAGGGCCCCCCTGAGGCCCGGCGAGGGCCCCCGAGGCCGAGATTGGCCCATAAAGCCTCCCTCTCCGATCTCTTCGCGACGCGATGATGTCTGGGATCCCTACGATGCGGGCCGACCCTGTCGAGGCCCTGCGCCCTCGGGCAGTCTGGGGCCCGCCCCCCCGGCCCCCGAGCCGCCGCCCTCGGCCGGCCGGCCGGGCCGTCCGGGGCGGCCGGGCGTCCCGCCGGCGGCCGTCGCGGCGCTCGCGCCGGCCGCGGAGGGCCGCCGGCGGGGCTCCGCGGGCGCGGCGGCGCTGCGGCGGGCGCGCCGCCGGAGGCCGCGAAGGGGTGCGGCTAAACAACAAACGAACCCAGATCATCCTGGCGAAGGACCCAACCATGCGCAGTTGTGAGCACCGCAAGTGTGAGTGTCTTCTTCGGTGGTGCCCACGAGTCATATATGAAGGGCGTGCCGACATGTGGCGGGGCACACCACACGAAGGCAAACGATATGGTCGAATTACGAAAAACTGAGCGCGGGCGAATCTGAGCGCGACGGAGTCTAAGTGTGAATGAGTCTGCGTGCGAGCGAAGATATTTGCACGAGTGCGATCATGGCTACGCCTCGTATAAATATGTATGAATGTCAATGATTCGGGTACGCCTGGGTGTGCACTCGTGACACTGAGCGTGGCCGCCGCAGAAAGCTTCCGCGGGAACCCTGGCGGCAGCGCCCGCACGCTGCGACGCCCATGTCGGCACGCCCCTCACGAGGATCGCGCCCGCTTTCTTCCCTTCTTCTCCTACCTCTTTGCACGCGCATTCCAAAGTCCAAAGCTGCGGGCGCAGTGCGGCGCGGAGTCCCCGCGACGCGCGCCGGGCTCCCCGGAAGGGTCCCAGCGACGCGCGCGGGTCGTCCGCTGCGCGGAGCAAAGAGAGCCAGCTAGCTAGCTAGCTAGCTAGCTAGCTAGCTAGCTGGCTGGCTGGCTGGCTGAAGCGGGTAAATCTCTGACCGTTGGGCAGAGCGACGACGGGCGAGCGAGGCGCATGCGGGCGGTGGCACTGGGGCCTTCGGTGGAGCTCCCTATGGGGCCACGAAGCGTTTGAGGGGTGTGCCGAAATGCGTGTGGGGGGCGCATGCGGGCGGTGGCATTTTTTTGGTGGAGCTCCATGTGGAGCTACGAAACTTGTGAGGGGTGTGCCGCAATGGGTGTGGGGGACGCATGCGGGCGGTGGCACTGGGGCCTTCGGTGGAGCTCCCGATGGGGCCACGAAGCGTGTGAGGGGTGTGCCGAAATGCGTGTGGGGGGCGCATGCGGGCGGTGGCATTGGGGCCTTTGGTGGAGCTCCCTATGGGGCCACGAAGCGTGTTAGGGGTGTGCCGAAATGGGTGTGGGGGGGGCGCATGCGGGCGGTGGCATTGGGGCCTTCGTTGGGACTTCCTAAGAAACCACGAAACGTGTTGGTAGTGTGCCGAAATGTGTATGGGGGACGCATGGGGGGGGGAGAATGGGGCCTTAGGTGGAGCTCCCTGTGAGGCCACGAAATTTTTGAGGGGTGTGCCGAAATGGGTGTCGGGGACGCATGCGGGCGGTAGCACTGGGGCCTTCGGTGGGACTCCCTATGGAACCACGAAGCGTGCGGGGGGTGTGCCGAAGTGGGTGTGGGGGACGCATGCTGGCGGTAGCGCTGGGGCCTTCGGTGGAGCTCCCTATGGGGCCACGCAATGGCACTGGGGCCTTCGGTGGGGCTTCTTATAAGGCCACGAAGCGTGTGAGGTGTGTGTGTGTGTGTGTGTGTGTGTGTGTGTGTGTGTGTGTGTGTGTGTGTGTGGTGGGGGGGGAACGCATGCGGGCGTGGCTTGGGGCCTTCGGTGTAGCCCCCATTATGGGGCCAAGGAACGTGTCAGGGATGTGCAGAAATCGGTGTGTGTGTGTGGGGGGGGGGGGGGGGGGGGGGGGGGCACGTGCGGGGAGCGGTGGCACTGGGGATTTCGGTGGAGCTCCCTATGGGGCCACGAAGCGTGTGAGGGGTGTACCGACATGGGTGATGATGTTGGTGATGTTGACGGTTGTGATGGTGATGATGATGATGATGATGATGATGATGATGATGGTGATGATGATGACGATGATGATGATGATGATGATGGTGAGGATGATCATGACGGCGATGCTGATGATGATGACGCTGATGGTGATGATGATGATGACGATGGTGATGATGACGAGGAGAGAGGAAGGGGGAGGAGGAGGAGGAGAGGAGGAGGAGAGGAACGCGGGGCGACGCCTCTTCAAAACGACGACCCAACACCACAGGATGGTTGGGAAAACACATCATGCGTAGCACCCCGCAGATGCGGGTAAGAGTGATGGGGGCGGTGGGGATTCCAGCAGTTTGCGAGACTCTGGTGAAACCCGCCGCAGACGCCAAAATTCCACAACTTATGCAGCGAGCCCGCGGCAGGCGCCGATTTTTTCGGCAAAGCAATGTGGGTAGATTGCAGGTGGGTCGCAAGTGGGTCGCGGGTGGATCGGTGTTGGGTTGCTGTTGGGTCTCGGGTGGGTCGCGGGTATAGAGGGCTGAAGAATCACCCCATACGAATTACCTCGACAAGCGAAGCCGTTTAGTAAACGCACACAAGGAATGAATCGAACAGGGCAAGGCCTCTTAGTCATTGCCCAGGGCCGTTTAGTAAACGTCAAATGTCGAATCCGGGTGATCCTTCCTCCCGTGAGGATGGGTCGCGGGGTGGGTCGCGGGTGGGTTGCGGGGTGGGTCGCGGGTGGGTCGCGGATGGGTCGCGGATGGGTCGCGGGGTGGGTCGCGGGTGGGTCGCGGGGTGGGTCGTGGTTGGGTCGCGGGTTGATTGCGGGTTGGTCGCAGGGTTGGTCGCGGGTGGCTCGCGGGGTGGGTCGCGGGTGGGTCGCGGGCGGGACAACAACAACAAACAAAAGCAACAATAACAATAACAACCCCAATAACAACAACATCAGCAGCAACAACAACAATACCAATAATCATAGTAACAACAACAAGTGCAACAACTACAATAAGTTTACCCTCATGCGCGATGTTTCCACACGAAGCATGCGACCATCATGATAACCATCCCCATCATGGGGGACTATTGTTCTATAGAGGGGTCCGTTATTCCCAGTCGCAGAATCCCGCCCAATAAGGTCTTGCAAACAACTCCTCCGAAGAATTTCAACATACCCCGCCTCGAAAACGCATGCCCGCGCCTTGCTGCGCCCATGCGAGAACGCCAGTGGAGCCCCAGCCAAGGGTAAAACACAAGGCATTATCGAGCGACAGGATTGCCTTGGTGGGGATGGGGGCTGTCGGCGGCGAGGCAAGGACCTGGCCCTAAATCGAAAGGGCGGAAGTCTCGAGCAGGGCCGCTGTTGTTGCGGGGGTGCAGCGCCAATGCTGAAGAGAGTAGGGCGGTAGTCCAGCGAACAACAAAACGAGGTCTCGAGCGGGAGTGTTTGTCGGGGCGGCGGTTGTCGGCGGCGAGGAGGAACACCGCCTTGAATAAGAAGGGGGGTAGTCTCGAGCGGGAGCCGTGGTTTTGTCGGGGCGGGGGCTGTCGGCGGCGAGGAACAGCACCGTCCTGAGGAAAAAAGGGGATGCCTCGAGCGGGAGCGTTGTTCTTGCTGGGAGCGGCGCCAATTCAAAAGAGAGTAGGGCGCCAGTCCAGCGTACACCGGGAGGAAGTCTCGGGCGGGAGCGCTGGTTTTGTCGGGGCAGCGGTTTTCGGCGGCGAGGAGTGGCACCGCCTTGAGTTAAACAGGGAGGAAGTCTCGAGCGGGAGCGTTGTTGTTGCTGGGGGCGGCGCCGATGAGAGAAAGAGTAGCGCGCCAGTTCAGGGTAGAACGGGAGGAAGTCTCAAGCGGTAGCGTTGGTTTTGTTGGGACGGCGCCTTTCGGCGGCGAGCAAGAGCACCGGCCCTGAGCAAAACAGGAGGAAATCTCGAGCGGGGGCGTTGTTGTTGGTGGGGGGCCGGTTTTGGCGACCCCCCTAAACCGCTCGAGTTTGGGCCTCACTTTCAATCCAAATGTTGCCGGTGCCGTGGCGAGAGCGTTAAAGCGCCGGGGGGGGTCCAACAATAATAATTGTTTAGTAGGTAACAGTCAACACCAATAACAACAATAACAACGCAACAAACATAGTTCTAACCACACATTCTTTATTCAGCCACGCGCGCAGGGACAACGAATGACCGTTCGGCCCCCTCACTTTGATATACATGTATAGAGATAAATAAATCATAACACGTGTGAATACAAAAGGGTATTATACATCTGGCAAGTTTACTTGCCTGGTGCTCGCCCCACTACCCCCCCTCGCCCCTCTTCAAACGAAAACTAGCGTGCAAGTGGCTCTCGACTTTTGTGATATCCGCACGTGCAACTCGTTTGCAGCCTGCTTCAGGTTCAGCACCCCCCCCCCGTCCATGCTCCCAGACCCCCTGGAGTCATGCAGGGATCACGATGGAAGGTTTTTTGCTGGTCTCGGCCGCAGGGGGGCCCTTCCGGGGATCGGCGAGCTTCAAAAACATATCCAGGATGAAAAAAGGAGCGGTCCCAGGCATGCCAGACCCCCTACGTCATGATTATTTTATGACGTCGACTCTGGAGGTCTCAACCCACTCCCCAGGACCAGTTTTTCATCCTGAGTAATTGCATGTTTGTTGGTCCCGAGGCGCGGTAAAGGCCCCAAGAGGCCCAGCACAGCGGCAAACCTCCCGTCGTGCTGTTTTGCCCCTGCCGAGGGGGTCTGGGAACGGGCCGAGACCTCGGGGGGGTCGAAGCTCCGAACAGAGTCCAGGCGTCGTGGTCCGGGACCCGCGGTCCTCGACGCTCGGCCCTCGAGCCGCGAGCCTCGAGAGCTCCATGGGGCCCCGCGCATCGGCAGAGGCAGCGGGCGGCCTGCCAGAATCTGGCAGACCCCAGCTCGCGCTGCAACTTCGGGGGGGCCTCGTCGGTTCGGTGTGCGTGTGTGTGTGTGCGTGTGTGCTCATCGCCGCCCACCAAACCACCCTAGCCCAACCCGAGGGCCCCGATATGGCCTCCATTTCCAGAGGGGGGGTGGTCGGGGAGCATTGACAAAAACACATCTGGAGCTCGTACCCCCCCCAACCAGAGATTCGGGTCTAATTCAGGTCTTCGGGTTGGGTTGGGGTGTTCTGGTAGGTAGTCAGCTCATGGGAGCCTTGGGCGGCGGCACTCGAACCAGTGTTTCCTGTGTCTGGGCCGCACTCGGACCTCATTCGGCCCTGCCTCCTGCCCCCCCCTCATCACCCTTGTCTGCATCTCCTCCCCCTCCTCGCTTCCTTCTTGCGGAGGGCGGCTCCGGTCCAGATCCGGGCACCACTGTGCTCAAGTCCGGCCCAGACCGGGACCAGATCGGACCGCGAGATGCCGGCCACGCGCAGAGGGGGGGAGGGGGAGGGGGGAAGGCTTCTTAGAAGCACCACTACTTCTTAGAAGGCGCAGGCCTTCTCTCTGCAGATGTAAGGCTGCGCCTTCTAAAGAGCAGCCCTCTTCTAAGAAGCCTTCCCCCCGCCCACCCTTCCCCGTTTGTCCGAGCATATTCTTCGGGTGGAGGGCAGAGGGTGAAATTTGAAATGCCGTTTCGATGGATCTTCGAGGCTTGAATCTGCAAGCGGTGAATCACAAGACGGCTTGATCTTCGAGGTGCGGAAGCCCATATGGATTTCACCCCGAGCCCTCCACCCTAAGAAGATGCTCAGTTTGTGCGCGCCGCCACAGATCGGACCGCGAGGTGGGCCGCGCATGGGGCTTCCACGGGCCACGGCCACCAAGCGCGGGGCGACGACCCCAGACCCTCAACGTCTTCGTAGGGCGGGGGCAGCGTGCGCTCGTGCCCGGGGTATGGGATCGAGGCGGGCGCGGTGGGGGTGCCCCAATGCTCTTCTTGCTTTTTCGTGCGTGTTCTCGCGCATCCCGGAGGAGAGCACCCTCGAATGCTCTTGAGCTTGGGCCGGCGGAGGGTCTAATGTTCTTGAAGGATGTTCTTCTGGCCTGGGTCCGACCGTAAAGCGTTCCTGGCCGTTCCTAGCTCCGACCCTGGTTTGCCGACTTTTCTTGCCGTTGCCGTCTGGAAGTTGGACGGTCCAGTCTCGTGGGAAGTTTGCAGAGGCAAGTCGCGTTACATGTCAGATTGGGTCTCGTCATTTTCTTGACGACCCCGTCTGAGTCCCCAGAACCCGAGTCTCTCGTCTCCCCGATGAGGTCCTGCCGCCGCAATACGTTCAAGTCGGGCGTTTTCGCGTGCTTTCAGGCCCCAAGACACACACACACATCGATGCGGTTCGAAAATTGGCGCAGAAAGATAGAGTTTAGAGTTCCTGTCGTGAGTTATGACGATGTTTCAAGTGTTCGCGACGTCGGATCTGCTCATGGGATAGGTGGGCTAGAGGTGGATGCTAAGGCTTAGTGGGGTAACGAATTGTGCTAAGAGTGTTCCGGCCACTTAGCGAAGGCATCCAGTCCCACGAAGCCCTTTGAGGCTTGTACAACCCACTCAGAAGCAAGGTTAGGCCAGCCATGACCCTGCTTGGCATCCAGATGCAGCCAAAACGCTGGACGAAGGACCGCTCTGGCTTCGGAAGGGGCCCGCTGTTTCTGAGGGCCGTGGTTGTTTCTCGAAGCCTTCTCGTGCACGCAGGCGCTTCTGTCAAGCAGTGGCGAAGCTTCCTGGCTGGCCTATAGTATAGGCCTACCAAAGAATGTTCTAAGAACATTATGGGTTCTGCAAGACATGTTCTTAGAGCATTTCTGGCCAGGACTGGCTTGTTTTTACACGTCGGGGTTATGCTATAAGAGCATTGTGCGTGTTATTGGAGCGTGTGGGGGTTCTAAGTACATGTCGTGGTAGGCCTATAGGAATGCTGGGACGGTCGGTCCCTGCTCAATTTTGGAGAGCCAAAGTGGGGCTTCGTTCCTCATTCGCCCGCGTGTTTTGTTCTCGCGACGGCAGGATGTCAGCGGGGGGGCGAGGAGGAGGAGGAGGAGGGGGCTCCCGACGTCGCCAGAGGCTCTGCGCGGCAGTGTTTGGCCGCAGTTTTTCGGGAGCCTCTCCTCGCCAGGCCCCTTTGCAACCATCAGAGATTGTTTGGCGCGGGGTCCTTCTTCTCCTCCTCCTCCTCCTCCTCCTCCTCCTCCTCCTCCTCCTCCTCCTCCTCTTCCTCCTCCTCCTCCCTCTCCTCCTCCTCCTCCTGCTCCTCCTCCCGGGCCAGCGCGGGCCCGACTGGGGCGCCGCACCGCGACCCCGGCGTGGCCGCGGGGGTCAGTCGGGCATGTCCCTCTACAGTAGGAGCACTTGAGAAGAGTCAGAAAAGAATTACACCAGAGGAACCCCAAGCAGTGGATGGTCTTCGCGGAGGAGATCGACCAGGAAACCCGGAGCCCGGGAACCCAGAACCCACCGAAGTCGGCCTGGAACCAACAACCGGGATCCCGGGAACCCGGAACCTTGAATCCGGGAACCCAGCTTGCTAACAAAATCGGCGGGAAAGCTTCGCCAAATCATTCATCTTCCGTTAGGACCCCTTCAATGCAAGCACGGATTGGGGAATGTGGGGACGATGTTTCGACTATTGTTGATGTTTTTGTTGCAGATGGTTTGACTGTTTCTTAGCGTTCGTCCAAAATCCGCCTGTAGGAGGACATGCCCGACCGAAACCTAAATGTCGCCGCGCCGTTTGTTCCGATTCGCGGCCTTGCGTCTTGTGAGGGCTCCGCGGCCACCAGGGCAAACTCCGCTTAGGACACGGGGCTTGCCGTGGGTTGCCGTGGCGCCTGCTGCGCCTCCTTGGGTGCGGGACGCAGGGCTTGCCGCGGGTTCGCCATGGTGTCGGCGTCGTCCACGTGGGCGCGTCGAGAACAAACGGCGCGGTGACTAATGGGGGGTGAAGAAAAGGGCCCTAAAGGGCCCCTTTAGTGTTCTCCGCCCCTCATTTAGGTCCCCCCCCCATGATCACGCGCCCGAGAACGAGTCAGGAAACCGAGCCCTGCGCCGCGGAGAAGTTACAGGTTTAGGTGTTCGGTCATGTCATGGACTTTGCGTTAAACGCAACTATCTAGCGTTCGCGTCGAAGACCGCCGAAGACCGTCAGAAGACCGCGTTGAAGATCGCCGACTACCGTCCGAAGGCTGCCGAAGACCGCCGAGGTAGGCCCAGGAGCGAGCGGTAACAGGGGGTCCACGGTCAAACGCGTGCTCCAGACCTCCAGGGACCCCGCGTGGAGACACTCAGGCCTTCGGAGGTCTGAGGCGGGTGGCTGGGATGCTCTATAATAGGGGGGTCGTCGAGGAGGGCGTCTCCCCCCCCCCCGCCCTTCCCCTGCACGCCCTGCGCCTCGGAGGCAGCACTTCGGGCGCAGGTCGGTGCGCGCAGGGAGCGCAGCCAGGCGTCTGTGGAGGCCGCGGTCGCCCCGGACGGCCGCCCAGAGGCCCGAGTCGCAGCCCCGAGGCCGACCGCCTCGCGCCGTGGAGGAACCACGACGGAGGGTGCTCGGCAGGTCTCGGCGCTGGGGGCCCTCGCTGGGCCCCTGGCCCGCCCTCTGGGGCGCCCGGCTGCGAACAGGAGATTGCTGTTGCCAGGGTCCGGCGACGACCTGGGTCATCGGGCTTGCCCCACCTCCGCACCCCCCAGGACAACCTGGCCTTGCCCGTGGTGCAGGTCCGGGGTGGGGGGGCGCGGGCCTATGCAGGGTTGCCCACAGCGCGGAGGATAGGTTATCGGCCGGCCCCCTCCTCCCCCCACCCCCCCACGGATAAGCGGGGTTATCGCCGATTCGAAACGGTATCCAAAAATCGAGCAAGTCGGATGTCTGGGGAGGGTCTCGGTTTCGCTGTTGGTGAGGTCGGTGGTCGGTTGTGGTGGCGCCCTGGACGAACCTGGAAGGGGGGGGGCCAGGGTTGCCTGGAGACCATGGCCGGGGCCACATGACGTCTCCCAGATGCCCCACCCCTCTCCTCTGCTCTTTCGCGTCATACGTCCCCTGCTGCCCCCCCCCTCTCGTCCGCGCACGTGCCTCGGTCCATGATGCGCTAATACCCAGCCTCCTTATTGGCAAGAGTTGTATCTGTATCCACTGCATCTTGGATTGTCGTGCTCGCTTCCCCAGAAGCCAGAGGCGCCCAGTGGATATGGATAACCATATGGCCCCTAGAGGTGCGCCGTTTATCCACATCCGCTGCGCCTCGGCCTTTTTGGCGCCCGTTCCCAGAAAATCCGAGACGCGGAGGATCTGGATACATCCATTCGGCCAGCATTCCCGGCCTCCTCGGCGCACCCGAATCCATGTGCGTGCCCTCGCGGGCAGGATGCCGAGGCGCGACCACGTGGATGCGCGACCCCACGGATACGCTCCGCGCCGCACCTCGCAGCCTCGTGACCCTGGATCCGTGGGGTCGCGGCCTGGTGAGTCTGGGGCGCGAGGCCGTGGGTGTGCATACGGTCGGGAACTTCTTCATGCATGTGGAGCCTCAGGGGATGGATGGATGCGCGCGGATGTGCACACGCCAGCCTTTGAAGGCAGGTTTTTCTGAAATTCCAGATCCCAATCTACTTTGAGGGCATTTTTGCTTCAAGAGTCGATCAGTCTGCTTTTGCTGTGTTTCGTTATTCTCTCGGAGGGCCTGAACCCGATCTACTGGATCCACCTTCCTACTATTTACCTAACAGCGAAGACTGGTAGGTTTCTAGTGGTCTAAAAAGAGAGCAGCACATTACTCCACAGGGGGGTCTGGGCAGCCGTTGGGGAGCCGTTGGGGTTTTCCGGGGGGGATCGTTTTTTGCATACGGTCACACACTTCGTGCTTTTCGATTTCCCAGAACTCCATTCCCGGGCCACATTCTGAATGCCCGGAGCCAACTGTACGCCACTTCGTGCTCTTCGACTTCCCAGAACTCCATTCCCGGGCCACATTTTGGATGCCCGGAGCCAACTGTAGGCCACTTCGTGTTCTTCGAGTTCCCAGAACTCCATTCCCGGGCCACATTTTGAATGCCCGGAGCCAACTGTAGGCCACTTCGTGCTCTTCGAGTTCCCAAAACTCCATTCCTGGGCATGATTTTGAATGCCCGGAGCCAACTGTAGGCCACTTCGTGTTCTTCGAGTTCCCAGAACTCCCTTCCCGGGCCACACTTTGAATGCTGAGGCAGGCTGATGCTGAGGCTGAGGCAGGCTGAGGCTGAAGGCAGACTGAAGCTGAGGACGAGGCTGAAGGCAGACTGAGGCTGAGACTGAAGCAGGCTGAGGCTGAGGCTGAGGCAGGCTGAGGCTGAGGCTGAGGCAGGCTGATGCTGAGGCAGGCTGAGGCTGAGGCTGAGGCTGATGCAGGCTGAGGCTGATGCAGCCTGAGGCTGAGGCCGAGGCTGAAGGCAGACTGAGGCTGAGGCTGAAGCAGGCTGAGGCTGAGGCTGAGGCAGGCTGAGGCTGAGGCAGGCTGAGGCTGAGGCTGAGGCTGAGGCTGATGCAGGCTGAGGCTGAGGCAGGCTGAGGCTGAGGCCGAGGCTGACGGCAGACTGAGGCTGAGGCTGAGGCAGGCTGAGGCTGAGGCTGAAGCTGAGGCAGGCTGATGCTGAGGCAGGCTGAGGCTGAGGCTGAGGCTGATGCAGGCTGAGGCTGAGGCAGCCTGAGGCTGACGCCGAGGCTGAAGGCAGACTGAGGCTGAGGCTGAAGCAGGCTGAGGCTGAGGCTGAGGCAGTCTGAGGCTGAGGCTGAGGCAGGCTGAGGCTGAGGCTGAGGCAGGCTGATGCGGAGGCAGGCTGAGGCTGAGGCTGAGGCTGAGGCTGAGGCTGAGGCTGAGGCTGAGGCTGATGCAGGCTGAGGCTGAGGCAGGCTGAGGCTGAGACCGAGGCTGAAGGCAGACTGAGGCTGAGGCTGAAGCAGGCTGAGGCTGAGGCTGAGGCAGGCTGAGGCTGAGGCAGGCTGAGGCTGAGGCTGAGGCTGAGGCAGGCTGAGGCTGAGGCATGCTGAGGCTGAGGCCGAGGCTGAAGGCAGACTGAGGCTGAGGCTGAAGCAGGCTGAGGCTGAGGCTGAGGCAGGCTGAGGCTGAGGCTGAGGCTGAGGCAGGCTGATTGCGAGGCAGGCTGTGGCTGAGTGCTGAGGCTGATGCAGGCTGTGGTTGAGTCAGGCTGAGGCTTGGGCGGAGGCCGACGGCAGACGGGCTGGGCTGAAGCAGGCTTGAGGCTGAGGCAGAGGCAGGCTGAGGCTGCGCTGAGGCAGAGGCAGGCCTGATGCTGAGGCTGCTGTGGCTGAGGCTGAGGCTGATGCAGAGCTGAGGGTGGGTCAGCTGAGGCCTGAGGCCCAGGCCGACGGCAGACTGAGGCTGAGGCTGAAGCAGGCTGAGGCTGAGGCAGAGGC
This sequence comes from Prorocentrum cordatum, assembly GCA_963575745.1. Taxonomy (NCBI): domain Eukaryota; class Dinophyceae; order Prorocentrales; family Prorocentraceae; genus Prorocentrum; species Prorocentrum cordatum. The sequence continues at coordinate 29,316 of CAUYUJ010007638.1, forward strand.
AGGCTGAGGCTGAGGCTGAAGCAGGCTGAGGCTGAGGCAGGCTGAGGCTGAGGCTGAGGCTGATGCAGGGCGAGGCTGAGGCAGGCTGAGGCCGAGGCTGAAGGCAGACTGAGGCTGAGGCTGAAGCAGGCTGAGGGCGAGGCTGAGGCAGGCTGAGGCTGATGCAGGCTGAGGGTGAGGCTGAGGCAGGCTGAGGCCGAGGCTGAAGGCAGACTGATGTTGAGGCTGAAGCAGGCTGAGGGCGAGGCTGAGGCAGGCTGAGGCTGATGCAGGCTGAGGCTGAGGCTGAGGCAGGCTGAGGCCGAGGCGGAAGGCAGACTGATGTTGAGGCTGAAGCAGGCTGAGGGCGAGGCTGAGGCAGGCTGAGGCTGAGGCAGGCTGAGGCTGAGGCTGAGGCAGGCTGAGGCTGAGGCTGTGACTGCGACTGCTGTTGCCACTGCGACTGCTATCGCGAATGCGACCACGACTGCGAGAACAGCATAATTCTACAACAGGATTCTTATCTGAATCTTAAGGGGAATGCTTCCAGATATGCTCCTACACATCGCTGTTAGGTTGCTTTGCCGGGATATTTTTTTTACTTGTTCCCTGGGAATGCCTGAACCCGATCTACTGGATCCGCCTCCCTGCTCATTTTGTGACCTACTTCTTCCGACCGACGTGTAGGCTCAGGGGGGGGCACGTC
>CAUYUJ010007638.1:35000-40000 GCA_963575745.1 Prorocentrum cordatum
CACAGCCTTCGAGATTCTACAGGCTTGCACCACATCCGCTGACCCTTTCCAAGTGCGTCGCTTCGACTTTGCGGGTGTCGTGGCTCCTTGGGACGTTCAGGGGGTGCCCAATGGACCACCTTTGAGTTATTGGCGGCCTCAAATGGGCATCTTGGGGACTATCCAGGGGAGACCAGGGGATGCCTTCCACCATCAACAGTGGCCCATCTACAGCGGGGCGGAAGCGGGTCCCGATGTCGGTGGTCGGGGTGCCGCAGATCAATCGTTGTCATTGTTGTCGTCGTCGCAGATGCATCGTTGTTGGCCCCCCCATGGCCTGGGAGAAAACCTGGCAGTCCCTGAAGAGCCCCAGATGGGCTCGTTTGGGGTGATTGTTAGTAGGATCCTCGCGAGCGACAGACGGAGGCAGAAGCGGAACCGTTGCTTTGTTGCGCGCCAGGGTGCGGGTTGACTTCTTTGGAGATTTGTCATGTGAGTGAACCACTGTCAGGTGGAGGACCATCGGAACATGCACGGATCCAGATTGGTCCGCGGGGCAGATGAGGAACAGGGGGTTCACCGTGAAAGGCGTGGCCGACGCGGCGAAACGATTGGAGCGTGAATTGACGTGCGTGGCGTACGGTGCAGTTTGTTCGGACACGGAGCATGTTGAGAAATAACAGGTGGAACATCAGCGAACGACGAAGGGCCACAGAGTGGTGAGTGGAACGTGTTCAGAGAAGGGAGTGCTTGATGAAAAGATACGGTGGAGAGTTGACGAGCGCGGCGTGTTCGAATAAGTTTCCGCGACAGGGGCACTTCCACCCCAAACAGGAAGAACACGATTTCCAGAATCATGCGCGAGTGGCGCGCGCAGGCTGCAACGAACTCGGGCTCACGGCGTGCAGCTGGCAATCGTATCAACGCAGTGGCCCGTGTAAACAACAATTTCCGAAGTCTGCGTTTTCCGTGGCAGGGGGCAACGTCGTGCGCGCCGACAAAATGGCGCCTTAAGAAGGTAAAAATCGTGCAAAGGTTGCCTGTTCTGGTGATCATCAGCGATATCGAGTCTGCAATGGCGCTGCGCTTACCGAGCTCCTTGGAAAGAGGCAAGGATGGGGATAGAGCGAGGAGGGGGACGACGAATACGTGAATGAGAAGAATGAGATGGAGGAGGAGAATGAAGAGAAGGGGGGAAAGATGATGGGAGACAAAGCAGTAATGTAATCCACTGACAGAAGTGGTACGATTATGCCCCGGTGATGGACCAGAGGGTTTTTGAATGCACCTGACGGACGTCGGCCCATCCCGCCACCATACCCATTCTTGCGTGTCAGAAGCATCTTGGATGCCTCTTGGGGTCCCTTCGTCTGCAGACGCCTGGAGACCCGCAAAGGGCCAGCGGACTCCAGATATCCCAGCTGGCGCAGAGATGCGTGAGAGCATCGACGTGAGGACGATTGCGTTCTTCTAACCGCGCCGCCAGCCACCATGGATCACGAGGGCTGCTCAAGGCACACCAGGGCAATACCGACTGGGAGCTGGCTGTCGTCCTGTGGACTGGCACTGCAGCGCCTCTGGGATACATGTTCGGCTCCCTACTCGCCAAGCCTGGCAAAAGCTGACGCGACGGCTGAGCTCGTGATGCCCGGTCACAGACAGACTTGTGCCAAGAACATCGTGACATGTGCGCGGCGTTCTATAAAGAAATAATGTGTCGTCCGCCTAGGCCCTGGGCTGTCACATGATCTGTTTTACCGCCAGCAGCTCTGAGTAGCGAACGGCACACTCAGGATCGCCCAGACTACTTGAATATGTTGCACTTCTAACCCCTGAGTTCCTCAAGACTATAACATGTGGCACGGTCGTTGACATGGGACACACCGCCCCTCCTGTGAAGATATTGCTATGGCATCTGACAGCCGGTTACCCCCTGATTGCCCAGAGGGCCGCAAAAGATCGAATCGGGATGTTGTTTGGTTTCCGAGCTGTTGAAGTAATTGTGCAAAAGTTGTTCTTGGCATTTTCAGACCTGGTGGGGTGTCTTCGAGTCGTTCTGGAGATTCCAGCAGCCGTATTGGTCGGCCCTGGTGGCACGAGGGGGATGACGATAGTGGCGCAGACGGGAATGTGATGCAAAGATAGCCACCTTCTGCAGTGGATGGGTATGGGCAGGCTTTTTTTGGAGTGCCAGTTCTAAATCGTTGTTGCGCCCCGAGTGCCAGGTTTGATGTTCTCGTCCGCGGCGTTCCCTTCATCGTCCACCAATTTCGTCGGTTTTCATCTCCTTCCTATTCCTCCTCCCTCCGTCAAATCCCTGTACAGTTGTTAGACAGTGCATCGTGGACCACGCCAGATTTGCATTTGAGCCATGGCACATGGGTTGCACAGCACCAGCGCGGAGCGGGCTCGCAGCCGATGTATGTTCAGCTCTTACTCGCAGGTAGTCTGGACGTCTGTGTTTCCTGATGCTCCTCGTCATCATCTTGCTCCCTCCACCCTCGTCTCCACCCCCCTCTATTTTCTGTCCTCCTCGACCTCGCCCCCCTCTGATTTTCCACCAGCCCTTCCCCACCGCGTGCCCTGCATTGTCGTCTTCTTTCTCGCCCTCCTTCACCAGCGACCGACGCATTTCGAATCGCCTCCGCCGCACGTGTGGCCCAGCAGCACGTGCCTACAGTGGAAACGTGTGCCAAGAAACATCTTGCTTGCCCCCAGGGGGGGCACACTGGATCTTCTATGGAAAGCGTGACGGTCCCACACCAACAATCAATGCACGTCCCATGGTCTCAGGCTTGGGTTTCTTGTGGAAGGTTTCTAGTGGTCCAGCTCCGACTGTACCCAGGGATAACGTTAGGGTTGGAGCACTCAGGGGGGATGCATTGACCCCCGGCCGCTTGTTGATTGCCCATGGGGGCCCGATGATCCACCCCCCATGCACGTGCGGATTTGCTCTCTGGGGCATCTCGCCGATCTGTCGGAGATGTCTTGCCGATTCCAGGTCCTACTGTAGATCACGCGGGCAGGCCCTCTTGCTGCGCTTCTGCGGGCCACGCGCTCTCTGATCGGCGCGGACACGCCTCCTTTCGCCGGGCTGCTTCGGGTCTTTCTTCCTGTGCCTTGGGCTTCGGGCGGACGTTCTCGGATCGAGGCTAGGTGGAGGAGGAGGAGGAGGAGGAGGAGGAGGAGGAGGAGGAGGAGGGGGAGGAGGAGGAGGAGGGGCGCGCCCTGCTCCGGCGCACCCTGCACTCTCCTTCTCTCCGGCCTCTGCTCGTCGGCCCTCCCTTTCTGAGGACCCAGCGATTTTTGTCGGGCGAAGAGAATTTTGCACATGCACCGATCCTGGCAAGGCCCATCCTTGTCCCAGGATCGGTGCATATGCATTCCTGGCCAAGGTAGGAGGGCGTATGCACCGATCCTGGGCTCAGGATGGGCCTGGCCAGAATCGGTGTATGTGCATAGTTCTTCTTCCTGTAACTTGGCTGCCTGCTCTCCCCGCCTCCAGCTCACCCAGCGCGTTCCGCTTCTCGCAAAGTGATTATTTGTAAACGTACGAAACAAAGCATCTGTTCGCTTCGATGAGATTTATCGTACATCCCCCGCGGCGGATCCAGGCCATTTGCGAGTAGCTACTTAGCGAGTAACTAGCGGAACGCGCTCGGCTATCATAGAGAAGCACAGAACCCGAACCCCAGTCAGACGACCCAAACCCCCACGGGCAATGAAAAAACATGACGGGGGGGTCTGGCACGTTTTCGGCCTCGGGGGGCCCTTACCAGGCCTCGGGACCGTCAGAAAACGACTCAAGATGAAAAACCGGTCCAGGGGAATGGGTCGCAACCTTTGAGGGTCGACATTTTGAAAAAAATTGGACGTCGTGGGTCTGGGAATGGAGACGTAGCCTCATTGAGGCCCCCGTCTCCGCATGAGGAACAATCGATCTGGGCGGTTGTGCCTGGCGCATCTTCAGAAATGACCCGCCATATCCCGAATGTGTTTGGCCCTCCTCACTTGTGCCCCCTCCCCAAGAGTTGAGGACACTTGTATTGCTTATCCAGCTCGCACGTGGGGGCGCCCCGGACCAAGCCCTGCCTTCGAGCACCGACGGAGTTGGCGCCTCTTCCTCTTCCTCCGGTGGGCGGAAGCTGGGGGAGGCGACGAGAGGGCGGCTCCGCGGCTTGGGGGGCTTGCGGGAGCACCAGACGCGCCCCTACGATGGCAACATGTTTGGTGTTGTTGTTGTTGTTGCTGCTGTTGTTGTTGTTGTTGCTGTTACTGTTGTTGTTAATGTTGTTGTTGTTGTTGCTGCTGTTGTTGTTGAACATTATTAATTCTAAAGAATAAGTATTGTTGGGACCCCTGGTGAACGGCCCCCCTGCGCCGCCTAGGCCGCAGCTACATTTTCATCATTTTCGTGAGGAAGCCTCAGGTAATACGATGTCATCAAGATCCGGTTGTTTTGTTGTAATCCGTTTTCCCTTGCAAAAAACACTATAAAATGACATTTCTTGTTCTAATATAATCAAATTTCAAGAATCCCTTGCAAAAATAAGGTAAAGTGGACATTCGCGCGCGCAAGACGAAATCCTTCCAAAAGCTTAGTGTTCGGAGCGATTTTAACATAAAAACATCAAAGAACCAATGGTTTTTCAACAAAAAAATGTCAAAATCTCATCCCGCGCGCTCTTTGCGGATTCGTAGGAAACCCAACACTTTTTAAACATTTCTGTCAAACGGGCTTTTGCGAGCAACTTTTTCGAACTTCTGCGACAACGGTTGCGCACCTGCAGGGCCATCATCCCTGTCAAATAATACCATGCGGGACACATTCGTTTTTTCTTCGCGCGCGCACGCCGAAATCTTCAAAAACCATTGGGTTTCTTAGGAATTTTAGCACCGCGCAACATAAAATCATAGGAGTCCATATCATTGTAGGACCTACAGACAGTACCGGCGTCGTACTGGTTTACCGTGGTTTCCTATTCTAGCGTCAGGAACACGTTACCACCAAAAACCAGTAC
>CAUYUJ010007639.1:0-45452 GCA_963575745.1 Prorocentrum cordatum
CCGCCACTCGACGGTCCAGACGGCTCCGCGCGCCTCGGGCGCACCAGCACCCCCCCCCGTATATACGCGCCCTCGCCCGCGGCAGCCCCCTCCTCGACCGCGACGGGGCCGGGCGCAGCTCGCGCCGCCAAACGCGCCGAGCTCCTCCGCGGGACCTCCGCCTCTGACCGAGGCTCCACCTTTCGTTCCCCCGACGCTGAAACCCGCACCGTCTCCACCGCTGCCGCATCTCCCCCCCCCGCGACACTCGCGCACGCCACATCGCCACCTAGACCCCCGCCGCCCGCGCGCGCCCCCCCGGACCCTCGAGCACCTCGGACGCGCCCTGGCCCAGCGACGTCGCGCTCCCCGCCGACATCCCTGACTCCAGCCGCGCCCGCCGCGCCACCCGCCGCCCCTGCATCCGAGCGAGGCGTCGCCGTCTTTTCCCGTGCCCGCCGCGCGGCGGAACGCGGAGCGGCGCCCCCAGGCGAGCCAGAGACCCCCCCCTCCCTCGGAGACACCGCCCCCCCGCCAACCCCAGCGGTCAAGTCGCGGGCGCCTGCCGCGCCCCTTGACTCGGCTGCGCCCGAAGCCCTGCCCTTCGTCGTGACCGCTCGCCGCCCAGCCGCACAATCACCATCGACGGCGCGCCCCTCCCCTGACGTCGAAACAGCGCACTTCCTCCGCAGGCGCCTGCTCGCGGAACGCGGCTCGGCGGCGGCAACCGAGACAACGCCCTCCCTGCGTCCTCCACGGCCTGGCCCTGCACCAACTCCACCGCCGGACGTAGGCTCACCCCTCGACCCAACAGAGGCCGAAGCCCCGGCCCGATCGCCAGCGACGCCGCCCGCGCGCCCGTTCCCTCGGGCCGCCGACGCCCCACTCCCCCCCTCGCGCTCCGTCGCTCCGTCGGCGTCACCACCAACAGCCCCACCCCCGCCCCATCCGCCGCCACCAGACGCACTCGCATCACCGCCCCCCGGCCCACTCCCGCCACTGCCCTGCCCCTCACGCGCTGCGTCCACCTCGGTCGCACCTGCGGCCGCGCCCTGCCCCTGACCGCGGCCCAGGCGGCAATACACTGCCATGTACGCCTCCGTCTGCTTGATGTGCGCCGGCTCGTCTCGGATCAAGCGCGGTGGCTCGTCGTCGTCAAACATGAAGTACCTCCCATCATGAACGCGGCACAGAGTCGTGTAATGGCCGCAATTAACTGACCGCCCATTATGGTAAACCACACCGACCAACTGCATCTGGGGAAGCCCTGGCAGCCTCAGTTGCTCTTCCACCCACACTGCCTCCCGCGCCTCGGTGCCCCTCCTCAATTGAACCACCAGAACCTGTGGCACACCAGTTGCTCTCGTCTGCCTCACGTGCTTAACCCGGTCGTGCTCGTCGCGGCAACACCCCGGGCAGCTCTTCTCGATTTCTTCAGGAGCACAGAAGTCGCAGTACAACTCCTGCAGCATCAAGGGCCCACCTGGACGTCCATGAACACGCAGCTTCAGTACATCCTCAGCCTCGTACGCGACAGTCTCGTAATTGCACACGTCACACTTCTCCCGCTTCTCCACGACGAACCCGAACATCTGATCAACGCACGTCACCCGCAGATTCACCGCGCGGATGCTATCGGGTTCCCGCTGCGCAAACCGACCTGCCAACATCTCTGCGTCACGCGCAGCCACCATCAGCTTACCCCAATACGCAAACACATCCTGCTGCTGCCACGGGTCATTGAACTCACTCGGCCGCCCCATCACATCGTCGTCGCAGTCAACGCTCGTACGCCGCAGCACACTCACAGGTCCCTGCTGCCAGCGTCGCGAGCACAACTGGTTGTACGTCTCCCACATCCCGCACACGCAACAACGCCCCGTGCCCCGGTCCTCGCACTGCTGCTCTGAATGCCATCGAAGCCACTCCAAGACGGCAGGCGTCCGCAACATCAGCTGCGTCACACTGACCACGTAGCAGGTGTGCCATGGCCGCGGCATCCCTCGGACGGGCACGCACCGCACGCTGTCCCACGAAGCCGCGCGAATGCCAGCCACGTTCGGGACAGACATGTCTGCCGGGCACGGTGGCGGCGGAGGCGGGCAGGGGCTCGGCGGCGGCGGAACCGGGCGACCCAAAGCAAACAAACTCTGTGGCCCGAACGCTGCGGATATCGCTTGTTCCCGACGGCGCTGTCGGCGGCCGGCAGCCCGCTGCTGCGTCCGCAAGTACGCCTCTCGATCTCGTTCCTGCGCCTGCTGCCGGGCCAGCGCCGCGGCCTCTCGACCACGCTGTAACCGACTCTGAACCTCCACACCCTCCAGTCTCTGTGACTGATCGCGCGTCGCCTGCAGCACGACTCGCGCGCGCTGCGCCACGGCCCTCATCTTCTGCTCCCGAGATCCAAAGCACGCGTGGGCACGCACATACCCGAACAGCCCATAGTGGTCGGACATGTGGAACTCGGAACCCTCGAAGAACACCTTCCCTTTCCCTACCAAGTGCACCTCGGACCAGAGATCCGCTCCAAAGAGCACCCGGTCACGTCTCTGGCCGACAGCCCCCCTCTCGCCGAGACCCGAATAGAACTTATTGCCGGGGCAACCCCAGGATCGGCCCTCATACCATGCGTCCCTCAGACGCAACTGCTCCACGGCTGCCTGCACCTGCGCATCCGTGCTGTTCATGTCGCCCACGATGAGCAGCCGATGACATTCGCCCCCGCACTTCGCCACAATCTTCCCAAGTATCGCACGACGCCGTTCCCATGACGCGTCCGTGGGCAGGTGCACCGCCGCCACGTGCACGTGCCCATCGCCGCCGGCGCCGCCGTCTCCGGGCACCTGGACACGGCACAGCACGCACGGATCCTCGTCGACGAATGTCTCGTCGCCACCGCCCTCCTCGTCCACGGCTCCGCGAACCGCGCCGCCCGCTTCGGCCCCTTCTTCGGCGGACGTCTTGCGCTCGAGTCTCCGGCGCCCCCGGCGCGCCTCCGGCACCTCCGCGCCCCCCTCGCCAGCTCGCCCCTCCTCCGCGCCCCTGCGCCCCGCTCCGCTCGCAGCGGCCTCCGCCTCGGACGTCTTGCGCCCCAACCGCCGCTTCCGCGCCCCGCCGCGCACCGCGACGGGCTCGGCAGCCTCCGCCTCGGATGTCTTCCGCCCCAGGCGCCGCTTCCGAGCGCCGCCGCGCATCTCCCCCCCACCGCCGCCCTCGTCCGCGCCGCCGCCCTGCTGCATCGCACCCTCCACGGCGTCGCCGCCCCCCCCACCGAGCGCAGCGCCCTGGTCTCTCGACGCACCAGCCGCCGCCGCACACCGATGCGCCGCCCCCGTCAACCACCCCTCCCAATCCAAGTCGGTGTCGCGAACCCTGTAGTACTCATCCCCTCGCGCGCGCGCAGCGCAGGCAGGCAGAAGCAGGCGCCAGCAGTGGCACCGATCGCACTGCGCCCAATTCCGCATACAGAACAAGTGCGACGCCCCGTCGTCGGCTCCCCCGCACGCCTCGGGCCTGGCGCCGCCGTCGCCGCCCCCCTGCGGATCCTCTCCCAGCGCATGCCCCATTCTCTCGTTCGCGTGCAGCCTGTTCTCCTTCGAACGCGGATCAATGTGCGGATAGCACTGCGGGCCTGCGTACGGCTTCAGATACTGCTGCTTCATTGGGTACCGCCGGATCTCCTCGCTGGTCAACCGCAACGCCTCCACGCAGTCCTTCTCGCTACAATCCATTTCGGAAGCTTGCAGCTGCCCCAGGTACTTGTTGAAGACCGCCCTGCTGTACCACATGAACACCTTCCCCCCCTGCTGCCCATTGTAGGACTCCCTCTCCGATCCGAACCGAGTAGTTCCCTCCCCGCAGCGATCCTGCAGTGTCCGCACCCCTGCCCCCTTCTCGTATACGAAGCCAGAACGGCCATGGTTCTTATGGATTCGGAGATTGTCATGGACTTGCTTGAGGCACTGCTCGTACTCACTGTTCGTTAACACAAATCGCTTGTGCTCGTCCACCTCACACAAGGACTTCAGCTCAGGCTTCATCTTCGACGCCACGTCCCACATCGCGTGCCGCGCGTACCACTGCTTAGATGGCTTGTTTGCCTTGAGCGCGAACTCCTTGAACTTATCCAACGCGCCTGCAGGAATCGGGCCCCTGACGCGCCCGCGCGGGCACCCATATCGAGCGCACTTCCCGCACACGTCGCTCCCCGTCTTCGGCCGAAACCGGCACTGCTCTCGCCCCCAGCCCCCCCCCCACGTCAGCCCTTTGCAGCGGTCCTCGTCCACGTAATCCGGCTGGAACTGCCGGGACTCTGCCTCGGACGCAAGCGCCCCGTCCGCGGCCCCGCGCTTCCGGCGCGCTCTCCGGGCACCGCGCGGACGCGCGGCCGGCCCGCTGCCATCGCTTGCACCATCGTCAGCACCCCCGACGTCCACGGTCACTCCAGGGATGACAGGCATCTCCTCGCCATCAGAATCGCTCGGCGGCGCCGCGGCCGAAGCCGCGCCCCGAAGAGCGCGCCTCGCAGCCGCTGCCTGCGGTGCGACGGCGTCCGATCGCGCCCGAGCAGCCCCCGCGTCATCCTCTTCCACCGTAACCCCTGGAAGCATCGGCATGTCCTCACCCGAATCGCTCTCGTCCCCAGACGCACGGCCATGCGTGGCGGCCGCAGCTGCAGGTCGACGAAGCACGGACGCCCCCGCAGCATCGCCCGAATCGGCATCGTCGACGGTGACTCCCGGGATGACTGGCATGTCCTCGCCAGACGACGACGGCGCCCCATCCTCACCAGTCGCGCGTCGCTGCCGCGCAGCAACGGCCGCTATCGAAATTGGGTTCTGCGCACCTCGGAAATGCGCACCTCGCTTGCTTTTCGCGGCTGCCTTCTTTTTCGGCGCGCCTGCAACGGACCGCAGCCACGGCGCGTCCGCAGATTCCGCAGAAGACACCCCAGCTGAGAATGAGGCAGAAAGAAAAACCCCATCGTCGTCCACGATCCGCACCACGTGACCGTGCTCGAGCCAGAGGAGCGCACCGACACACGCCGCGCCAGGCGCACCGAGCCACCATGGACCTGCAACCGCCCCAGAAAAAAAATCCGAAGAAGCCTTCGCTCGAAAAACCCAGTAGCCTGCGCTGCGCATCTGAAGCCACAGCAGCACCAGATCCATATTAGCCTTTTCAACGACTCCGCCGCCCATGCCAGTGCCTACATCATTGTTCAGACGCTCAGCAAAAAAAGCAGTGGCATCAGCAATGTTCCATGCGGAGCCCCCAGAAGCAGCAATGCACAGAGGAAAACACTTCCGAGGCAAACCGACAAAGACACTCCCGTAGTCGACAACCGAGAGCCGCCCTGCAGTCGCAGAATCTTGAACGCGCAAACACCAAGCAGCACCAGCCGACGACGGCGAAGGCACGGGAACCGAAGGAGACGAAACAGGCACAGGCGGAGGGAGCAGCGGATCCTGGACACCTCGCGGGGCAGACACATTTTGCCGTTCCACCCGGTACGTCTTGCGCCAGAATCGGTAGAACGCATCGACGTCCCGAGACACACCGAGGAATCTCTGATTGGGCGGCTTCCACACACAGACATCATGCTTCCACAGCATACAGTTCGTAACCTGAGGGTCGTACGCAGTAAGCAAAGCTGGGTCGACACACCTCGGACCCACCCAACATTCCCTCATTGGCAGTGCATCTGACCGAAGTAAATCGGAGTCCAGGTCGCGCAACTTCTTGTACAAGCCTAGAGAAGGCTCCATGTCGAAAGCAACCAAAGGGAGACGGCCACCACGATCATTGAAAGTAACGGCTTCCAAAGCCTGAACCTTCCGCTGACCCAAGAGGAACCGCCCAGACGCGCGCGAAGCACGAGACACCTGAAAGTACAACACGAGGTCACTAAACGGAAACTTCGGCCAGTAGTATTCAAATTTTCGGCATTCTCCCGCGTGGGCAAACCCTGGCAGACAAAAATCAAGCGCAATATCTTCGGCGATGGCATGCAAATCAGTCCGCGAACTCTGCAACCGCATAACGCCAGCAGCGATGCGACGCGCCCCCACTGCCCAATCGCCCAGGAACGCAACGAAAGCCAAAACACGGGCGATTGGCTTATCCGCATCGGAAACACCCTGCCAAGACATGCACCACCCGATCTCTTCCACGCGACGACGAACGAGATCCATGGGGAACTCCCGGCGCCCGTCGTTCGTAGATCCCCAGAAGTAAGCCGGACAGGGGCACTCGGCCAAGACCAACCGCGCGCGTCGAGCCCACGCGTCGATATCTCGCAACAACCCACCTGCGACCTCGAGGAACGCTTCGAAGCCAGCGATGTCAGCGAAGAAACGGAAGACCAAGTCGTAGAACACCCACACACGAAACGCATCCTCGGAGGCAAGAGATCCATTCGGGAACAGCGCAGCGACGCGATGAGCCAGAGTCGTCGGCGACAGATCAGGCACGGGGCTGTGAAGACCCGCGGCAAACTGCCCCCGCTTCCTCGCGAACGTCCCCAGCGGAGTAATCCGACCATTGGACACGCCCCTCTCGAAGCGCTTCAGCAAACACGGCTGGTACAGCGAACCCAGCACGAAACCATCACTCTCACCCCCAGCGGCATCAGACGGACCATGGATGGGAACACTCGCAGGAGCAATCCCTGTGATGGCAACGGCAATGTGAAGCAGCCAGACGCACTTGAAGTGAACAAACTCGGGCTTGAGCTTATACTTCTCTGCCAGGAATTGCAAACACTGCCGCTCCGCCAGAGAAGGACTAGCAAATCGAATGCCGCCCGGCGCAACGAGACCCTTCACGAGAGAATCCGCTGGGCACAGGTGCCGGAGAACACACATTCGTTCCTTATCGCGGACGTGCTGACTCGACACCGCCGCGGCCAAGGGCCCCATTGAACGAACCAACACGGAAGCAAACTGGGGCAGCACGGTCCAATCATAATGCGAAACCTCGTCCGCCGTCTCAGCCAATTGACCAGCAACCTCTTCGACCACGCGCGGGTCCAGCCGCAACCGTTCGCTCACGGACGCCCAAGCGAAGTCATCACTACGCACAGCGGCAAGCACAACTTCAACATCGTCTCGGAATTCAATGGGTACCGAAGCCAAAGCCCCCCCCCGAGCTCCGACAACGCGCAACACCACACCTCGGTCCATGCGCAAGTGCTGCGGCAACGACTCCCACGCGGCCCCCCGATTGAGGACGGCGTCGCTGGCGGACGCGATATCCGCAACACAGCCAACCGCGCCCCCCCTTTGCCCCCCATGGCAGCGGCCGTTACATTTCCCACACCAGTCTCCCTTCATCGACACTCGATTGCCACACTTCCTACCAGCATGGCCTCCGGACCCCAGAACCATTTGGCCGAACTTGCAATGCGGCGACGTGCCATCACAAGCGCACTTTTGACCAACAGAATCCCTGACGCCATCGTCGGGAACGACAGGCGAAGCGAAAGATGCGGCAGCGTCGTCCAGATGCGCCGATACGGTCGGAGAAGCAGATGCGGGCACAACTGGAGGAACGCCGGAGACACCCGCGGAAGAAGACGATTTAGAAACCTCGTCTGCTGGCAGCAGACGCTCCACATCCCCGTCTCCGCGCTGCGGGCCGCCAAGAGACGGAGCCATGAAGACGGCATCAGAACGCGAGCTGCCACCAGGAGAGCCGACCGCAGATGCAAAGTCGCGGCGGGGCCGCTTCACCCCCGCGGCATCCGGGTTGACACCGCCCATACCGGCCTTCGGGGCGCCAGCCACGGACCGAAGCCACGGCGCAGCATCCGCATCTCCAACACGCACGCGAGCGCCCAGCCGATCATCCAAATCCACAACCGCTGCAACATGGCCCTCGGGATACCACACAACAGATCCGAAGTCGTGCCCACATGGACAACCCAGCACCCACACGGCGCAACACTCGCCCCGCAGCAAAGCATCTGCACCGTCCGCCCCATAAACGCGCACCATCGCCCCACGCGACTCCAGCCAATCCTGCACGAGAGCAAAGTTCGCCTTCTCCGCCGCGTCACCGCACGCCCCAGCTCCGGAATCATTAGCGCACTGCAACTCGAAGAAGCACTCCGCCTGCGCGCGCGCGCCAGCACCCCCGCACCGAGCGACACTCAATTGCAGACACTTATTCCGCCACGGCCCCAGGCGATCTCCCGCATCAACAACTCCGAGTCGCCCCGACGCGACGCCACGTCGAAGGCGCCGCCGCCACGCGCGGGACGCGCCAACCCCCCAGCAGCACCGAGTCGTCCCACGCGGGAACACACATCGCAGGACACACCGCCCAGCGCGGCGAAGACACAGGCCACGCGCAAGCCGCATCGCCAACGCACTGCCCCGCCCTCTGCGACGCCCTCCAGGCAGCGCCCCCCACGCACTCGTCCGCGCCCCGGCCCGCCCTGGCCTTGGCAGCGCGGATGCCAATGCCGGGGGAGAACCTGCGCGCGCACACGCGCCGCCCCCCGCACCTCCGCGCGGAGAGCCCACGCAGGCCACAGTAAAACCACTTGGCGACCCAAACCTTCGCGGCAGACGGCGCCGCATCGGACGGAGCGTCCACGTCGCGCCAGAAGCTCTCTCTCTCTTTCCACATCCGCGCGCGCGCCATCGCGCGCGTCACAGCGCGGCCACCCGAAAGAACTTGTGGCCTTGGCGGGAACAGACCCAGCGCAGCGAAAACTAAAGCTGCAATCAGCGCAACCTCCCCGACTGACAGCGCAGACACCCGCGCTTCCAGAGACGGCAGCGCCACACGCGGGGTGGACGCCGAATCGACAGCCCGCGCCGCTCGGGCATTGAGAAACTGCTGCAGTCGCGCGCTTCTCCGCCCCCCCAGCGCCGCGCGGGACACCCGGGCACGTCGCGGCAACTCATCGCGCGCACGCGGCGACCCATCGCGCGGAAGCGAGCGCGGCACGACCCGAAGCGGGACACGGACCGCCATCTCTTCGTTACGCGCCGCCGCCGCCTCCGTCCGCCGCGCCCACTCCGCCCCCCGCCGCGCGCAGCGCGACCTCCGAAGCAACGCGCGGCACGCCTTGCGATGCGCTTTCTGCTCGCGCTTCGCCGCCTCCCAGGCGGAATCATCAACGACTTCCTCCATGAACACGTCGTGCTCTGCGCGCAAGCTCTCACGCAGCCGGTCCTCCCACTCAACTGATCCCCCCAGCAGCGGGGCGCGCTCCGCGCCCCGCACAGACGGAGCCGGGACCGAGGCCACGGCCGCGACAGAAACCGAGGCCAACGCCGGTGACCAAGCGGAAACCAAAACCGGGGCTGGCCTGACAACGTCGTCAGCTCCAAACCAATCGTCGCCAGCGTCAATCTCGTCGTCCTTGTCACAGTCGCTGGCGGCAGAATCGGAACACTGTCGCAGAAAATTCGCGATAGTTTCCCCCTCCCAGCGCGCTGCCTCCGAAGAGACACATCCGCACCGAGCGGCCCCCGGAGCAGAAGACCCTCGGGAAAAATCGGCGAGGGCATCCCCCTCCGAGAGCGCCCTTCCCGAAACGCCCGCTCGGCCCAGCAGGCCACACGCCGGAGCAGAAAACCGTTGCGAAAAATTCGCGATAGTTTCCCCCTCCCAGCGCACTGACCCAGAGGCCTCCCCGCGCCGCACAGCCCGCGCTGGGGCCGAAAACGCCCGCGAAAATTTGGCGAGCGTTTCGTCCTCCCAGCGCAGACCGCAGTCGCGTCCGCCCACCGCGCCCGCCGCGCCACCGACACACCACGCTTCCGCACATACAGACATTCCCTCCAAACTTTCTTTAATGTAACCCGATGTGATGAACCACCGAGTCCCCATGGCACCAGGCCAACCCGGAGGGGAACCAGGGCCCGCTTTCGCGGGACTTTCCCCGGCCGCACAGCGTGGCGCGACCAGGCGCCCAGCCGGAGCTGGGGCTTCCACAACAGCTAGCTGCCAAGGGAGAGGAGACTCCCGAGCGCCCGCTGCATAGGTCCTTTGTTTAGCCTCGGTAGGATCGAGGTTCCCTTCACTACTATCTTTCTCGGAGAGTGGAGACTCCCGAGCGACTGCCGTGAAGTGTCGATGAACCCCGGCGTGGTTAACCCGGGGGTGTCCGCGCATCGCACCCGCGGAGGGAGAGCCGGCATCAACCCAGCATTTCTCTCGATCACTCGAGAGCACAACCGCGTACGCGGCCGAGCCTTCCCCCACAGCGTGCTCGAAAGCTTCTGCGGGCTCCAGCGTTTCCTCAGATTGCTCTGAGGCACACCCCGAAGGGCGGCCCGGGCAGGAGAGCCCAGGTCTTGAAGAGAGAGGTTCCCGGGTTCTCACCGGGCACGCCGCAGTCCCCGGAGGGAGCCACAGCTCTGCTGGGCTTTCACCAACTCCCCCACCGCCTCCCGGAGGAAGCAGCAGAAGGTCGTCGCGGGTTTGCACCGGACGCGCCGCACTCCGCGCAGGGACGCACGACTCTGCTAGGCTTGCACCAGCTCCCCCACCGCCACCCGGAGGCAGCAGCAGGTCCTGGGCTTTCACCAGGTGCCCCGCCATCTCCTGTGAGACAGCAGATCTCCCTCGGGTTAGCCCCGAAGGTAGGCCCCAGAGCCCGCCGCCGCTCCCTGCGGAACGACTGCAGACCCCCGGGCCGCGCTAGAAGCTCAAGGCTCCTTGAGCCTAAAGGAAGAGGAAGGAGGAGCGCCTGTGGAGGCTGCGCGGCGGCGGCGCCCCCCCCCCTCGTCGTCGTCGTCGTCGTCGTCGTCGTCGTCGTCGTCGTCGTCGTCGTCGTCGTCGTCGTCGTCGTCGTCGTCGTCGTCGTCGTCGTCGTCGTCGTCGTCGTCGTCGTCGTCGTCGTCGTCGTCGTCGTCGTCGTCGTCGTCGTCGTCGTCCCGCTCCCTCGCCGCTGCTGCCCTCTGCTTGCCTTGCCCTGCTGCGCTCCCCGCCGCTGCCCTCGCCGCTGCCCTCCCGCTGCCCTTTGCTTCCTTGCCCTCCCCGCTGCTGCCGTCGCCGCTGCTCCCGCTCCCTCGCCGCTCCCTGCTGTCCGGCCCCCCTCTGCTTGCCTTGCCCTGCTGCGCTCTCCCGGTGCCTTCCCGCCGCCCCCTCGCGCCTCCGTCGTCGTCGCTGTCGCCCCTCCCGCTCCCTCGCCGCTGCTGCTCTTTTCTGCTCCCTGCTGGCCGGCCCCTCCTCTGCTTGCCTTGCCCTTCTGCTCTCTCCCGCTGCCCCCCCGCCGCGGTCGTGGCTGGAAGAAGAAAACCACCGCGAAAAATTCGCGATAGTTTCCCCCTCCCCACCGCTGCGGCAGCCGCAGCCGCAGCCGCGGCCGCGGCCGCGGCTGGAAGAGGAAAACCACCGCGAAAAATTCGCGATAGTTTCCCCCTCCCAGCCGCGGCCGCAGCCGCAGCCAGAGCCGCATCCGCGGCCGCGGCCGCGGCTGGAAGAGGAAAACCACCGCGAAAAAATCGCGATACTTTCCCCCTCCCAGCCGCGGCCGACGCCACAGCCAGAGCCGCAGCCGCGGCCGCGGCCGCGGCTGGGAGAAGAAAACCACCGCGAAAAAATTCGCGATAATTTCCCCCCCCCAGCCGCAGCCGCAGCCGCAGCCGCGCCGCGGCCGCGGTCCGCGGACTGGAAGAAGAAAACCACCGCGAAAAAAAAAAATGCGCGAATAGTTTCCCCTCCCAGCCGCGCCGCAGCCGGGCCGCGGGCCCCGCGGCCGGGAGAAGAAAACCACCGCGAAAAAATCGCGATATTTTCCCCCTCCCAGCCACGGCCGCAGCCGCAGCCGCGACCGCGGCCGCGGCCGCGGCCGGGAAAAGAAAACCACCGCGAAAAACTCGCGATAGTTTCCCCCTCCCAGCCACGGCCGCAGCCGCAGCCCCGACCGCAGCCGCGGCCGCGGCCGGGAGAAGAAAACCACCGCGAAAAATTCGCGATAGTTCCCCCCTCCCGGCCGCGGCCGCAGCCACAGCCCCGACCGCAGCCGCGACCGGGAAAAGAAAACCACCGCGAAAAAATCGCGATAGTTTCCCCCTCCCACCCACGGCCGCAGCCGCAGCCCCGACCGCAGCCGCGGCCGCAGACCACAGACAGGCGCAAGCCGCGGCCGACGGCCGCGGCTGGAGAGGAAAACCACCGACGAAAAAATCGCGTTAGTTTCACCCCGCCCAGCACGCAGCCGCAGCCGCAGCCGAAGGCGCGGCCGGGCCGCGGCCGCGGGCTGGAAGAAGAAAAACACCGCGAAAAATCGCGATAGTTTCACCTCCCAGCCGCAGGCCGCAGCCAAGCCAGAACCGCGCCGCGGGCGCGGCCGCGGCTGGAAGAAAAAACTATCGAGAGAAAAATCGCGAAGGTTCCCCCTCCCAGACCGCGGCCGCGGCCGCGGCTGGAAGAGGAAAACCACCGCGAAAAAATCGCGATAGTTTCCCCCTCCCAGCCGCGGCCGCAGCCACAGCCAGAGCCGCAGCCGCGGCCGCGGCCGCGGCTGGAAGAGGAAAACCACCGCGAAAAATCCCGATAATTTCCTCCTCCCAGCCGCGGCCGCAGCCACAGCCAGAGCCGCAGCCGCGGCCGCGGCCGCGGCTGGAAAAGGAAAACCACCGCGAAAAATTCGCGATAGTTTCCCCCTCCCAGCCGCGGCCGACGCCACAGCCAGAGCCGCAGCCGCGGCCGCGGCCGCGGCCGACGCCACAGCCAGAGCCGCAGCCGCGGCCGCGGCCGCGGCTGGAAGAAGAAAACCACCGCGAAAAAATCGCGATAGTTTCCCCCTCCCAGCCGCGGCCGCAGCCGCAGCCGCGGCCGCAGCCGCAGCCGCGGCCGCGGCTGGAAGAAGAAAACTATCGCAAAAATTGCGCAGCGAAGCGGCCGCGGCGCCTGCGGCTCAGGCAGCGGCGGCAGGGCCGCGCCGGCAGCAGCGGGGAGGAACAGCCCTACGGGCCACAAGAGCCCGCACCGACCTGTGGCATCGCTATGTGAGTGCCTCGGGCTCAGAAGCCCAGCCCCTGGCATACGCCCAAAGGGGGATGGGCGGGTGGGGAAATCGAGGGATGAAACCCCGACTCCCTGCTGGGCTGTAGGGGCCACTTTGGGCCCAACAGCTGCAAGCGAACGCGCGCACGTGGCAGCCACAGGATCGGAAGTCCCGGGCACGGGACCCCAACCAGATCCCTTCCAAAGGAATCGAGTTTCGAAAACCAGCAAACCCGACCTCCTTATCAGCCCGAGGGGACAACACCAAGTAAGGCCACAATAGAATCAATATGAACAGCGGCCCTTCCCAACGAATTTTCCGAGACACTAAACGAGTTTACGTCTGCAGAAAATTGCGCAGCGAAGCGGCCGCGGCGCCTGCGGCTCAGGCAGCGGCGGCAGGGCCGCGCCGGCAGCAGCGGGGAGGGACAGCCCTACGGGCCACAAGAGCCCGCACCGACCTGTGGCATCGCTATGTGAGTGCCTCGGGCTCAGAAGCCCAGCCCCTGGCATACGCCCAACGTGAGGGCTGGGCGCGCCTTCTGGCCCAACGTATGCGCCGCTACCGGCCCTCGGAACCGCTATCGCTGTGGTCGGCCACCAATTGCGCACACGCGCCCGTTTCTAATTCGTGTTCTTTCATGTACGCCATGAACGCGGCCGACTTCCATCCTCCGGCCTGGAGGATTTCCCACAGTTGGCAGCCCTGGGCGGCCATGTCCTGGGCGGCGCCCCTGCGGAACGCGTGCGTCCCCACGCCGGGGACGCCGACACCTTCGCCAAAGGAGCGCGTACGCTCTAGGAAGAAACGGTAGCTGAACGAAAACACACGCGAGCGTCTGCTGAGTCTCGCGCGCTCTACGGCGCACCGCAAACGATGAAAGGCGCACATGCGACGCCCCTGGTTCGCGCAGGCACACTCCCTGCGGAGGGTGACTGGAAACGCATAGTTTTTCCGGCGAGCCAACGTGACGTCGACGTGCCGGGCGCCAAATATGATACCTGAGGCCTTACCGGGCCTAAACTGCCCGACTTCCAAGCGCAACATTTCTGACTGGGCGCGGAAGAGAAATCCGCGCGCGATCACACATGCGTCGGCCAATTCCTGTTGGCCCTGCGCCTCTGCAGCAGCGACCATCTTTCGCACCGCGCCCCCGCGGAGCACGGGGCGCCTAGATTGCACGACGGGCGCGTCCCTTTGGGAGGCGCCCTTCACCAGTTGCTGAACACCGCCGCTCCACCAGCCGAGCGGCGCATCTAAGAACTTGTGGGCCCATCGAAGATGTTGAAAATATGTTGCTAGAGTTGGCCCGTGCGGGACAAAAAGCGCAAACTGCCTAGCGTGTGTGATGGTGGCCGGGAAGGGAGGCAGGTGGAAGCATTCACAAATTTCTGCCCACGCGTACAGAGCGCTCCGCGTAGACTTCCACGAGCCCCTGATGGTCTCCAGAGCTGCCCTCCGAGACCCTTCAAGCAACAAGCCGGCCTGCAGCTCGCTCGCAGGGCGCCCCTGCTGTGCCGAAAGCAATGCCCCGAGGCGTTTCCCCGGGCCGCCCTCGGACGGGAAATGCTCCGCAAAGCGCACTGTAAATGGTCTCCGGTTTAAGGCTGCGCAAATCACTTGCTCATCAAAATATTCGCCCATTGCGTACGCAACGTCGAAAGCAGTGGATTGGTGCGAAAGGACCTGCAACCAGGTTTGGCCAACTCCGGGCCTAGGGCGGAGCGGGTTCAACAACGCACTCGGTTGTGGACCCTCGAACGGCGCGGCCGGCCCACTGCTGGGAACGCCAGGCGCCACGTGCGTGGAAACAGAACCAAGGCCGTGCGGCCCGCTGGCTGTGTGAGAGAGCCAAGCTGGCTCGCGAAGGCGCCTGGGACTCCTGCTACGCAGGACTGGCCCCCTGAAGGTGGAAGCGCGGCGCGGGGGCGCCGCCGCCGCCGCCGGGGCAGCAGCCGGGGGGCGGAGGCCATCTGGCTGCACGGGCCGCATGGGCCCGGCCGGGCCCCCCCGAAGCACGGCTACCCCGCTGGGCGCACCCTCGGGCCTGCGGCGACACTGGCGGGCAGCACGTGGTAGGCACGAGGACGCGCGCGCGCGCGGTGGGGACATCGCGAGGCGCATGGGGCGAGAACAAGTGGATGCATCCTGCCAGAACACGCACACTCCGACCGTTCTCTGGCGCCTCCTACGGGCAATGTGAACCACAACCCCCACCGCACGCGCCAAGGAAAATCGAATTTCGAGTCCAAGCCGACAAAAACGCCCCCCAACCTCCGAACCGGCCAGCAGCGCCGGCCCGCCACCTCGGCCGAAGAGGTGCGACGGCGGCGGGGGAGGGAGGACGGCGGGCGGCGGCGGCGGCGGAGGCGAGGGCCAGGGGAGGGGCAGGAGCAAAAGGGGCGGGAGGGGAGAGGGAGGGAGGGAGGGAGGGAAGGAGAGAAGCGAGAAAAGGAAGGACAAGGACAAACGAGAGCGAAAGAATCGACGACGCTCTTTCTTCCACACCGGGTGACTCCCGGATGCGCCGTCTCCTGCCTGGCAACTACACGGAGCCGGGGCGGGGCCACTTTAGTGCCCTGCGGCTCCACGACGCCCACGGACCCAAAGTTTGCCGGCTGAGGCAATCTACAGGATTACTCTCGGACGGCACGTAGCGAAATTCCACCGCCGCTCGGGAGCGGCCCACGGCGTGCCAGCACGCGCCCGCAATAGAATTCAGGTCAGGTCTCTTCGACCACCCAGAAATGAGGATATCCAGCGCAGCGGTGTTGTCGACGAAGAATAATACACGCGCCGAACGAAGCTCGGGCCCCCAAGTCTGCCACGCGGCCGTGGCGGCCAGGAGTTCGAAAGCGTTGATCTGCGTTTTCCTGCACTGTAACTTGGCGCAGCCACCTGCGCGGTACGAAATCCATGGCATACTCTCGTGCACCTGATTCACGCCAGAAGACCCCGACCCCGACGCCTCCGTCGCCCGCCGCGTCGGTATATACCAACACATCGAACAAGGGCTGCGCCAGTTCCGCGGTCGTACGGCTCATACTGGGATAAGCCTCAAGTAAAGCAGCCCACCAACGGAGGCACGATCGCAACCGTTTCGTGAGCTTCCAGGACCCATGGGAAGACTGGCGCCAATACAGCGGCCTGATGTAAGAACGACCAACCCGACCTAACGCCCGCGAACACGCAAAGTTGAGACGGCCGGCGAATGTGCCCGCCAAGGCGGGGGAAAGGGAGCCTACGGCCAGGGACACTTCAATTTCGCGACGCCACTCTGCGGCCTTGCGCGGGTGGAGGCGCCACTCCACGCCCTGTTGGGAGACCGACACGGTGCAGCCGAGCAAGTTTATGCACGTGCACATGCCTTCAGACTTTCCCGGGTCTAGGTCCCAGCCTAACAGGGACATAAGTTCCTGGAACACCAGTTTGGCGCGCTGCGCGTGCGGCTGGAGGTCCACCATGAAAGTGTCATCGACGTACACGAAAAGGATGAGCTTAAATGCCTTCACCGCCACTGCCTTGATGGCCTGGGCGCAACGCCACCACGCGAACACGCCACCGAGGGCCCCGAACGGTTGAGTCAACAGTTCAGACACCTTCCATTCGCGATGGTCGGTATCCCAGACCAAGCACCACATTAGCCAAGACTGCTCCGGGCTAGGGCAAACTGTCTTGAAGGCGCCAACGAAATCGTCTTTCCCGAGAAGAATCCCCGGGGGCCCTGCGGGCGGGTTGCGGCGCAAGCCGTGCAGCAGAGCCAAAGCGGCGTGAGACACATGGTCGTGTGTATCGTTCCACACGCGCTCAGTCATGAACGCGCAGGCGTTGACGCCGTTCTTTTTGAAGTTGTCAATGATCCGGATTTTTTGCACGCCCTCTCGACGCTCCTCAATGCCAAACCTTTCAACAAGGAGGACTTGACTTAAATCCACTTCGTGGAGAGCCAACGGTGGCCCAACCTTCCCGGACGACACCTCCTGCAGATGCTTCCGCCAAACAACCTCAGCGTGGGCGCATGGCTTCGCTCTGGCTACGGTGCAGTCGTTAATCGACCGGCACCGCTGGAAAAGTTCCCCCAAGCATGGGGGGCCCCCCTCCTCGGCGCTGCGCGGCAACGCCGGGCCAGGCAACTTGCGCCCAACGCCGCCAGCCCCTACAGGGCCAGAAACCGGAAACCCCCGGGACAAATCCTCCATGAAATCGCGATCTGGATGGCCTACGGCCAGAAGCATTTCCTGCAGGAGGGGGCCGTTGATCTTCTCCAGAGTTGATTTGAATTTGGACGGGAGAGAATCGACCCACTTTTGGCGATTGCTCGCCAGAGCCGCGGAACGAGCCTTCCAATGCCTCAAGGCGGTTTCCCGGTGGCTTGCCACGCCTGCGGCGTCCTCGAGCAAGCCCTGGATATTCTCCGAGATATCAGTGCCGAGGGGAGGGAACGGGTCGCCTTGCGGGCGGGATTGCAAAGCCATACAAACGTGCTCTGTCGGACCCACTGGCGGGCCCCCTTCGGGCGCGCTGTGCCGCGGGCGCTTAGCACCCTCCGGGCGAGGCGGGGCGCGGCGGGGTCGCGCGGCAGCGCTGGCGAGAGTGTCCACGCGGACCTGGTCTGAGGCCTCGTCTTCTCCGCCGCCGGAGCTCTGGCGAGCGCCGTCCACAAACTTACCCTGCGGGCAATCCCCTGCGGGGACTGGCACAGGGAGCTGGGGCGGGGAGGGGGGGGCAGGAGGGCGGAGGGAGGAAGAGGAAAGGGAAGGCGGAGGGCCTACTAGTTGACCTTGATAAGGCGCCTGCGGCGCGGAGCATTGCACGCTGCTATCCAATGGCCCGTGGCCTCCGTCACTCGCGCGTGCAACGCGAGACACTGCTTCAACGGGTACGTGGCAATCTGCATCGCCGTTCAAAAATCTGCCCTGCGGGCTGCCCCCTGCGGGGAGAGGAGGGAGGCGCGGAAGACGAGGAGAAGTAGGCAGAGGGAGAGGGAGGGGGAAGGAGGGGTGTGCTTGTTCACCTTGAAATGGCGCCTGCGGCGCAGAGCATTGCACAGAGCTATCCGGCGGCCTGCGGCCCCCATCACTCGCGCGAGCAACGCGCGTTCCTGCTTCACCGGGTACATGGCGATCTGCGTCGCCGCGCCCTGCGGGCGCTCACCACTGCTTCCCCTTGCCGTCTCCCTTGGGGCCGGCCCGCAAGCGCGGGGGCCCGCGCGCCGGGGTCGGGGGCGGCGGCGGGGGCGGCGCCGCCGCCGCGTGTCCGCGCGCTGGCTGGCTCGCGTGGCCCTGCGGGCCCCTGCTGGCGCCCGAACCGCCGCGGCCCGAGCTGTCGCCGGCCTGCTTCGCCCTGCTGCACTGGTCCTTGACGTCGGCGCGCAGGCCGTGGTCGATCTTCTCGGAGCTGGCGTCCGGGTCCACCGAGGGGTCCTTGTTCTCGATCTGCGTGCCGAGGCGGAGCCATTCCTGGCGGTCGTGCTCGTACGCGACCGTGACCCCGAGCTCCTGCGCCATGTGGCACAGGTCGAGGAAGCGCCGCAGCAACCGCTCGAAGGTGACGGCCTCGCTGTTGAGGTCCGCCTGGAGCGCCAGCTGGGACAGCGCCCGGGCCCACCAGCAACTGGTGAAGCGGGCGAACGACTGGAACGCCTGACCCTTCTGCGGAGGCCGCAAAGTGGCGTCCGACGCCCTCTTCAGCGGTTCGAAGTCTTTCTGCAGCTCGCCGGCGACCCAAGGGAGCCGCCCGTGGCCAGCCTTGCGGCGGCTGCGCCGGAGCAAAGGCTGAAGGAGAGCGGACTGCGGCAGGTGCTCCACCGGCAAGCCGTTGAGCCCGTAGCGCTTCAGCCCCTTGCACACGTTCACCGAAGTGGAGGCCTTGTCGTCTGAGTCGGAGGACACCGAGCGGTCCCCGCGCTGCCTGGCCGCGCCGGCCCGCGCCCTACGGGCGATGGCCCGGAGTGCGGCGACGGACTCCGCCTGGAAGTCGGGGCCTGCCGCGGCAGCGCTCGAGCCATTGCCGCCGCCGGCCGCGGCCTGCTGCACCTTCTCTGCCACGGCCGAAGCCAGCAGGAAGGCCCGGTAATCCAACTCAAGAGTGAGCGGGTCACGGCACGCCGTCTCGAGGATCGGGCGGGTCGCAAACTTGAACTGCCACGCCTCGTGGAGGCCAGCATCTTCAAGAAGACCAGCGACCCTGAGAAGCTCCTGCTCCGAGACGCCCTGCGGGCTAAAGGCACGGAGCAGGTCCTCTGAGTTCCTTCCCGACGCCGCACGGCGGGGCTCTTCTGGAGGCTCGAAGCCCTCCGGACTGAGTGAGACAGAACGCCCCCTCGCGGGGGCGGCGGGGGCAGCGGCTGCGGGGCTGCGGAAGGGGCGGCGGCGCCGCGAGCGGGAGCGCCGGGCGGAGGGGCTCCCAGCCGGCTCCCGGCCAGCGTCGCCCGGGGGCGGCATCGCGCGCCGGGCGGTGAGGGGGAGCGTAACGAAATCGAGGGATGAAACCCCGACTCCCTGCTGGGCTGTAGGGGCCCTTTGGGCCCAACAGCTGCAAGCGAACGCGCGCACGTGGCAGCCACAGGATCGGAAGTCCCGGGCACGGGACCCCAACCAGATCCCTTCCAAAGGAATCGAGTTTCGAAAACCAGCAAACCCGACCTCCTTATCAGCCCGAGGGGACAACACCAAGTAAGGCCACAATAGAATCAATATGAACAGCGGCCCTTCCCAACGAATTTTCCGAGACACTAAACGAGTTTACGTCTGCAGAAAAATTCGCGATAGTTTCCCCCTCCCAGCCGCGGCCGCAGCCGCAGCCGCAGCCGCGGCCGCGGCCGCGGCTGGAAGAGGAAAACCACCGCGAAAAATTCGCGATAGTTTCCCCCTCCCAGCCGCGGCCGCAGCCACAGCCAGAGCCGCAGCCGCGGCCGCGGCCGCGGCTGGAAGAAGAAAACCACCGCGAAAAATTCGCGATAGTTTCCCCTCCCAGCCGCGCCCGCAGCCACAGCCGCAGCCGCAGCCGCGGCCGCGGCCGCGGCTGGAAGAGGAAAACCACCGCGAAAACGCGATAGTTTCCCCCTCCCAGCCGCGAACAGCCAGAGCCGCAGCCGCGGCTTGGATCCCCGCCGCAGCCGCAGCCGCGGCCGCGGCCGCGGCTGGAAGAAGAAAACCACCGCGAAAAATTCGCGATAGTTTCCCCCTCCCAGCCGCGGCCGCGCCACAGCCAGAGCCGCAGCCGCGGCCGCGGCCGCGGCTGGAAGAAGAAAACCACCGCGAAAAATTCGCGATAGTTTCCCCCTCCCAGCCGCGGCCGCAGCCGCAGCCGCAGCCGCGCCGCGGCCGCGGCTGGAAGAAGAAAACCACCGCGAAAAATTCGCGATAGTTTCCCCCTCCCAGCCGCGGCCGCAGCCACAGCCAGAGCCGCAGCCGCGGCCGCGGCCGCGGCTGGAAGAAGAAAACCACCGCGAAAAATTCGCGATAGTTTCCCCCTCCCAGCCGCGGCCGCAGCCGCAGCCGCAGCCGCGGCCGCGCCTGGAAGAGGAAAACCACCGCGAAAAATTCGCGATAATTTCCCCCTCCCAGCCGCGGCCACAGCCACAGCCAGAGCCGCAGCCGCGGCCGCGGCCGCGGCTGGAAGAAGAAAACCACCGCGAAAAATTCGCGATAGTTTCCCCCTCCCAGCCGCGGCCGCAGCAGCCGCAGCCGCAGCCGCGGCCGCGGCTGCAAAAAGAAAACCACCGCGAAAAATTCGCGATAGTTTCCCCCTCCCAGCCGCGACCGCAACCGCAGCCGCCGCCGCGGCCGCGGCCGCGGCTGGAAGAGAAAACCACTGCGAAAAATCGCGATTTTCCCCCTCCCAGCCGCGGCCGCAACCACAGCCAGAGCCGCAGTCGCGGCCGCGGCCGCGGCTGGAAGAAGAAAACCACCGCGAAAAATTCGCGATAGCTTCCCTCTCTCAGCCGCGGCCGCAGCCACAGCCGCAGCCTCAAATCTATGTTACATACTTCATACCATAATCATATGTAATCCTTCGGTTGCACAAGTACGCTGCTTACTTCGTATCACTCCGCGGCACCTCCTCTCTGCCCACCGCGGCTCCTCCTCTCCTTGTTTGTTGCCTCCGCGGCACCCCCTCTCTGCTGAGGGGCGGAGGTGGCTCGGGCGGCTGCGGCCTTCGTTTTCGCTGACGAGATGTACTAGAAGCTCAGGACCTGGGCATCCTTTCTAAGGCCCGTACGGTCCATCTCAGCAACTCTCCATCCCCGCTACACCTCCGGTCCGTCTTACGTTCCGCTCTGGCCCGACTTTAGGAAACAGGGCGCCCCCGCACGGTCTAACTTGGGACTAGCCCCTTTGACCGTGTGCCGCAACCAAGTTCCCAGGGACGAAGCCTGCCACAGCTCCGCCCCAGCAGTCTCTGGCAACTGCCCGTACCACCAGTCCTTGGGTCCGGCTCCCGCCAGTTCTTGGGTTGGTCGCCCGCCGGCTTGTGGGTCCGGTCTCCCCTTAGGAATGGGATTGCTCCCGGGTCCAGTGGCCCGCCAGTTCTCGGGTTGGTCGCCCTGGAATGGGATTTCTCCCTCTCTGCCGTCGGTGAGCAGTTTAACGACATGCTCAGGTCAAAATAACCCAGGCCAAAGCCCGAGCCCAAGCCGAGGCCTGCGCCGGGGCCTGAGCCCGAGCCCGAGCCCGAGCCAGAGCCCGAGCCCGAGCCCGAGCCCGAGCCCAAGCCCGAGCCCGGAGCCCGAGCCCGAGCCCGAGCCCGAGCCCCAAGCCCCAGAGCCCCCGAGCCCGAGCCCGAGCGAGCCCGAGCCCGAGCCCCAGCCCCAGCCCCAGCCCCAGCCCCAGCCCCAGCCCCAGCCCCAGCCCCAGCCCCAGCCCGAGCCCGAGCCCGAGCCCGAGCCCGAGCCCGAGCCCGAGCCCGAGCCCGAGCCCGAGCCTGCGCCCGCGCCCGAGCCCGAGCCCGAGCCCGAGCCCGAGCCCGAGCCCAGGCCCAAACCCGAGCCCGAGCCCGAGCCCGAGCCCGCACCCGAGCCCGAGCCCGAGCCCGAGCCCGAGCCCGAGCCCGAGCCCGAGCCCGCGCCCGAGCCCGAGCCCGAGCCCGAGCCCGAGCCCGAAGCCCAGGCAAAACCGAGCCCCGAGCCCGAGCCTGGGCCCGTGACGAGCGCGAGCCGCGAGCCCGAGCCCGAGCCCGATCCCGAGCCCGAGCTCGAGCTCGGCTCGAGCCCCGAGCCCGAGCCCGAGCCCGAGCCCGAGCCCGAGCCCGAGAGCCCAAGCGCGCACGAAGCCCGAGCAGTGCACCGGGCCGAGCCAGAGCCCGAGCCCGAGCCGAGCCCGAGCCCGGGCCGAGCCGAGCCCGAGCCGAGCTCGAGCTCGAGCCCGGAGCCGAGCCCGAGCCCAAGCCCGAACCCGAGCCCGAGATCCCGAGCACGACCCGAGCCCGAGACCGAGCCCGAGCCCGAGCCCGAGCCCGCGCCTGTGAGCCCGAGCCCGAGCACGAGCCCGAGCCCGAGCCCGAGCCCAAGCCCAGGCCCAAACCCGAGCTCGAGCCCAGGCCCGAGCCCGAGCCCCAGCCCGAGTCCGAGCCCGAGCTCGAGCTCGAGCTCGAGCCCGAGCCCGAGCCCGAGCCAGATCCCAAGCCCGAGCCCAAACCCGAGCGAAAGCCCGAGCCCCAGCCCGGGCCCGAGCCCGAGCCCGAGCCCAAGCCCGCACCCAAGCCCGAGCCCGAGCCCGAGCCCGAGCCCGAGCTCGAGCCCGAGCCCGAGCCCGAGCCAGCCCGAGCCGAACAGCCCGAGCCCAAGCCCGAGCCCGAGCCCGAGCCAGAGCCCGAGCCCGAGCCAGCGCCCGCGACCGAGCTGAGCGAGCCCGAGCCCGAGGCCCGAGCCCCGAGCCCAGGCCCGCCCGCCGAGCCCGAGCCCGAGCCCGAGCCCGAGCCCCCAGGCCCGAAGCCCGAGCCCGAGCTCGAGCCCGAGCCCGAGCCCTAGGCCGAGCCCGAGCCCGAGCCCGAGCCCGAGCCCGAGCCCGAGCTCGAGCTCGAGCTCGAGCTCGAGCCTGAGGCCGAGCCCGAGCCCGAGCCCGAGCCCAGGCCCGAACCCGAGCCTGAGCCCGAGCCCGAGCCGGAGCCCCAGCCAGAGCCCGAGCCCGAGCCCGAGCCCAAGTCCGAGCTCGAGCTTCCGGGCCCAAGCCCGACCGAGCCCCGAGCCCGAGCCGGAGCCCAGGCGCCAGCCCGAGCCCGAGCCCGAGCCCGAGCCCGAGCCCGAGCCCAGCCCGAGCCCCAGCATGCACGCACAGACAGACAGAGACTCAGCAACTGACACACGCAGCCAAACACACAGACACACAGACGCTGAGACACACAGACACACAGACACACAGACATACAGACACAAAAAAGCACGCAGGCAAAAAAACTAGCACACAGACACGCACATTCAAGCAGACACGGACACGCAGACCAGAGGCACAAGCACACAGACACACAGACACACAGCCTGGGCCGACACACAGAGATAGAAACACACACACACATATACAGACACACAGGCACACAGACGTACAGACACGCACAGGACGACAGACATACAGACAGATACACAGACGGCAGACACACAGACATACGACAAACAAACGCAGACATGCAAAAAGAAGGATACAAAGAGACACAGACAACCAGTCATACAGACACACAGACACGAGGACACACAACTACATACACAGAGACACGGACGCACAGACACGCAGACACGAACGCAAGACGGAGATATAGACGCACAGACACTCACTCAGATACACAAACGGATAGACACAGCGATGCAGAAACAGAGACGCACAGATACACAGACAGACGCAAACACACAGACGAACACAGAAACACACATCTCGATGCAATAGACGAACACACTTGCTGAGTTCGAATCGATTTCTGTACGTAAAAATCTCATATCCACTAAAGAAAACCACGAATGAATCTGGACATGACTCGACACAGAATGAATTTCATCAAGTACTACAATGGTAGTGATACTCGAGCTACGGGTTTTAGAACTGCCGAGAGCGAACCCTCAAACCTGATGAGAGCTCCTTGCACGCGTAAGAGTGTCCAGAAGCGAAAGGAAGGGTTCTGGAAAGATTTCAAAAGAAACAGGTCAAAAAAAAACATGATGTTTTTCGTTTCGACATGAAGATGGTTCCTCCAAGTGTTTTGATAGTATCGATTTCTGTACGTATCAGCTCTATAACTCTCCGAATCTCGGATCCACTAAAGAAAACCACGAATAAATCTAGACATGACTCGACACAGAGTGAATTCCGTCAAGTACTACAATGGTAGTGATACTCAAGCTACGGGCCTTAGAACTGCCGAGGGCGAACCCTCAAAACCTGATCAGAGCTCCCTGCACGCATGAGAGTGTCCAGAAGCAAAAGAGATAGCTATGGAAGGAGTTCGAAAACAACAAACCAACAACAAAAAAAAACAAACTGTTTTTGCGTGTCGACTTGAGGATAGTTCCTCCAAGTGTTTTGATAGTAAAAAGGCGCCTACAGAGCTCATACTAAGACAGAGAGGCCCTCATAGTCGTTTACAGGTGCGAAAAATCTGATTTCTTAAAATAAATTGTCAAATATCTTTCAAATATTCGCAAAACTACCCAAAAGTTGCCACATTGTCCGCCTCGGCCGGGTGGGCCAACTAGCTCCACCCCGCGCCGGAATTCCTCTAGCTCATCGATGCCGAAGAGCTCTACGAGGTATTCTGAATGCGATAGGTGTGCTTACCAGCTCTGTGGCTGCCCTACAGCTCGAGTTAAGTACAAAATACCGACAATGCGTGACAAGATCACTCGAAACGGCCGTTCCCGCCGGGACGCTTTTTGGCAGTAAAAGGTACCCGATCGAGCTGAGATCAAGATGGCGAGCGGGAATCAGATCGAATATGGCGGGAAAAAATACTAGAGCTCAAACGAATTGTCAAATTTTGAGAACCAAATTTTCAACCGACCAAAAGTCATCGAAAGGTCCGTCGAGACTGGGCGCCGGCGGTAAACCGTCAACCTTTCTTACCGCCGGGGGACTCGTAGAGCTTCCTGACAATATATAATGTGGAAAAGAATTTCAGAGAACGACTAGTTTTTCAGCCCAAGCGATTATAGACCTCTCAAGATGACTCTAACAAAACAAGCGAACAGTTTTCCAATCAAGCTCGAGAATGAAACCGAGTTCAGACCTCTGAATGCGACAGGCGGACGCGTCTGATGTCTGCGGATCGATTCCTCTGATTACCAGCTCTGCAGCCCCCCATACAGCCTGAGTTAAGTGCAGAAAACCGAGAGTACCTCTCAGGATGACTCGAATAATACAACAGTTTCGCGAATATCGTTCGAGCAGCAGACCGAATTCCGAGCTCTCGGTTCGACGAACAGACGCGCCTGATGTCTCGAAATCGATTCCTCTGACCAGTAGCACTGTAGCCCTCCCAGCACGATTTAAGTACAGAAAACCGAGAGCACTTCTCAAGATGACTCGAACAATACCAATAGGTTCGCGAACCTAGCTCGGGGAGCAGGCCGAGTTCAGAGCTCTTGATTCAAGATACGAACGCGCCTGATAATTCTCAATCGATTTCTGTGATTATAAGCTCTGTGGCTGCCCTACAGATCGAGTTAAGTACGAAAAACCGAGAGCGTCTGCTAGAATGACTCGAATAATACGAATAGTTTTGCGACCCTAGCTCGGCTAGCAGACCGAGTTCAGACCTCTGGATTCAACAGGCGAACGCGCCTGATCATTCTGAATTGATTGGCTGTGCTCACCAGCTCTCTAATTGTCCTAAAGCTCGATTTATCTTGAGAAAACCGACAGCACGTATCAAGATGACTCGAAACGGCCGTTCCCGCCCGTGTGCTTTTTGGCCTTCAAAGTTACCCGATCGAGCTGAGATCAAGATGGCGAGCGGGAATAAGATCGAATATCATGGGAAAAAATACTAGAGCTCTAACGAATGGTCAAATTTTGAGAACGAAACTGGGCGCCGGCGGTAAACCGTCAACCTTTCTTACCGCCGGGGGACTCGTAGAGCTTCCTGACAATATATAATGTGGAAAAGAATTTCAGAGAACGACTAGTTTTCCAGTCCAAGCGATTATAGACCTCTCAAGATGACTCTGACAAAACAAACGAACAGTTTTCCAATCGAGCTCGAGTATGAAACCGAGTTCAGACCTCTGAATGCGACAGGCGGTCGCGTCTGATGTCTGCGAATCGATTCCTGTGATTACCAGCCCTACAGCCCCCCATACAGCCTGAGTTAAGTGCAGAAAACCTCTCAGGATGACTCGAATAATACAACAGTTTCGCGGATCTCGTTCGAGCAGCAGGCCGAGTTCCGAGCTCTCGGTTCGACGAACGGACGCGCCTGATGTCTCGTAATCGATTCCTGTGACCAGCAGCACTGCAGCCCTCTCCAGCACGATTTAAGTACAGAAAACCGAGAGCACTTCTCAAGATGACTCGAACAATACCAATAGGTTCGCGAACCTAGCTCGGGGAGCAGGCCGAGTTCAGAGCTCTTGATTCAACAGACGAACGCGCCTGATAATTCTCAATCGATTTCTGTGATTATCAGCTCTGTGGCTGCCCTACAGATCGAGTTCAGTACGAAAAACCGAGAGCGTCTGCTACAATGACTCGAATAATACGAATAGGTTTGCGACCCTAGCTCGGCTAGCAGACCGAATTCAGAGTTCTGGATTCAACAGGCGAACGCGCCTCATCATTCTGAATGTATTAGCTGTGCTGACCAGCTCTGTAGTTGTCCTGAGGCTCGAGTGATCTTAAGAAAATCGACAGCGCGTATCAAGATGACTCGAAACGGCCGTTCCCGCCCGTGTGCTTTTTGGCCTTCAAAGTTACCCGATCGAGCTGAGATCAAGATGGCGAGCGGGAATAAGATCGAATATCATGGGAAAAAATACTAGAGCTCTAACGAATGTCAAATTTTGAGAACAAAATTTTCAACCGACCAAAAGTCACCAAAAGGTCCGTCGAGATTTTTCTTGCCAACTAGCTCTCCAGCTCCCCGGAATTACTCTTAAGCTTCCAGCAATAACTTGCTAAGGGAAGCCAGCCCCCCATACAGCCTGAGTTAAGTGCAGAAAACCTCTCAGGATGACTCGAATAATACAACAGTTTCGCGGATCTCGTTCGAGCAGCAGGCCGAGTTCCGAGCTCTCGGTTCGACGAACGGACGCGCCTGATGTCTCGTAATCGATTCCTGTGACCAGCAGCACTGTAGCCCTCTCCAGCACGATTTAAGTACAGAAAACCGAGAGCACTTCTCAAGATGACTCGAACAATACCAATAGGTTCGCGAACCTAGCTCGGGGAGCAGGCCGAGATTCAGAGCTCTTGATTCAACAGACGAACGCGCCTGATAATTCTCAATCGATTTCTGTGATTATCAGCTCTGTGGCTGCCCTACAGATCGAGTTCAGTACGAAAAACCGAGAGCGTCTGCTACAATGACTCGAATAATACGAATAGGTTTGCGACCCTAGCTCGGCTAGCAGACCGAATTCAGACCTCTGGATTCAACAGGCGAACGCGCCTCATCATTCTGAATGTATTAGCTGTGCTGACCAGCTCTGTAGTTGTCCTGAGGCTCGAGTTATCTTAAGAAAATCGACAGCGCGTATCAAGATGACTCGAAACGGCCGTTCCCGCCTGCCTGCTTTTTGGCCTTCAAAGTTACCCGATCGAGCTGAGATCAAGATGGCGAGCGGGAATGAGATCGAATATCATGGGAAAAAATACTAGAGCTCTAACGAATGTCAAATTTTGAGAACAAAATTTTCAACCGACCAAAAGTCACCAAAAGGTCCGTCGAGATTTTTCTTGCCAACTAGCTCTCCAGCTCCCCGGAACTGGCGCCGGCGGTGAACCGTCAACCTGGTCACCGCCGGGAACCTCGTAGAGCTCCTAACACGCGTAAGAGTGCTCAGTATCCAACGAGAGGGCTTCTGGAAGCATTTCTCAGAAAAGAGAAAACATGATTTTTTTCATGTCGACATGAAGTTAGTTCCTCCAAGTGCTTTGATTGTAAGAGTGCATGTAGAGAGCTCATATTAAGACGCTGAGGCCATCATAGTTGTTTACAGGTGCGAAAAATCTGCTTTCTCAAAATAAATGGTCAAATATCTTTCAAAAAATCGCAAAACCACCCAAACTGGGCGCCGGCGGTAAACCGTCAACCTTTGTTACCGCCGGGGGACTCGTAGAGCTTCCTGACAACATATAATGTCGAAAAAAAATACACAGAAAAATATGTTTTCAGCGATGACGAAAAATACGAATAGTCTTGCAAACCTAGCTCGAGTATCAGACCGAGTTCAGACCTCTGCATGCGACAGGCGGACGCGTCTATTGTCTCTGAGTCGATTTCTCTGATTACCAGCCCAACAGCCCCCCTACAGCCCGAGTTAAGTGCAGGAAACCGACAGCACCTCTCAGGATGACTCGAACAATACGAATAGCTTCGCGAAGCTAGCTTGAGCAGCAGACAGAGTTCGGAGCTCTGGATTCGAAAGGCGGACGCGCCTGATGTCTCCGAATCGATTCCAGTGGTTACCAGCCCTGCAGCCCCCCGACAGCCCGAGTTAAGTGCAAAGAACCGACAGCATCTCTCAAGATGACTCGAAGAATACGAATAGTTTTCGCGATTCTAGATCGGGCAGCAGATCGAGTTCAGAGCTCTGGATTCAACAGACAACGGCCACTAATGATTCTGAGTCAGATTCTGTACGCATCAGCTCTCTAGCTGTCCTGTAGCTCGAGATAAGTACAGAAAACCGAGAGCGTCTCTCAAAATGACTCGAATACTACGATAGATTTGCGGACCTAGCTCGGCTAGCAGACCGAATTCAGACCTCTGGTTTCAACAGGCGAACGCGCCTCATCATTCTGAATCGATTAGCTGTGCTTACCAGCTCTGTAGCTGTCCTAAAGCTCGAGTTATCTTCAGACAACCGACAACGCGTATCAAGATGACTCAAAACGGCCGATCCCGCCACAGTGCTTTTCGATTGTAATATTCACCCGATGGAGCGGAGATCAAGATGGCGAGCGGGAATAAGATCGAATATCACGGGAAAAAATACTAGAGCTCTAACGAATTGTCAAATGTCGAGAACATAATTTTCAACCGAGCAAAAGTTGTCAAAAGTTCCGTCGAGATTTTTCGAGCCAACTAGCTCTGGGGCGCGCCGGCATTAATCTTAGCTTCCAGCAATAACTGGGCGCCCGCGGTAAACTGTCAACCTTTGTTACCGCCGGGGGACTCGTAGAGCTTCCTGACTCGTAGGAATGTGAATAATATTGCAGAGAATGACTAGTTGTTCAGCCCAAGCGATTACAGACCTCTCAAGATGACTCTAACAAAAAATCGAATAAATAGTATAGCCCCAGCTCGAGTATGAAACCGAGCTCAGACCTCTGAATGAGACAGGCAGCGCGTCTGGTGTCTACGAATCGAATCATGTGAGTACCAGCCCTGCAGCCCCCCTTCAGCCCGAGTTAAGTGCAGAAAACCGACAGCAGCTCTCAGAATGACTCAAGTAATACAATAGTTGCGAACCTAGTTCGAGCAGCAGACCGAGTTCCGAGCTCTCGATTCGACAGACGGACGCGCCTGATGTCTCAGACGGACCAGCAGCACTGTAGCCTCCCCCCCAGCACGGAATATTGACAGCACTTCTCAGGATGACTCGCGTCTATCAAGATGACCCAAATAATACGAATAGGTTTGCGGACCTAGCTCGGCTAGCAGACCGATTTCAGACCTCTAGATTTAACAGGCGAACGCGCCTAATGATTCTGAATGCAATATGTGTGCTTACCAGCTCTGTGGCTGCCCTACAGCTCGAGTTAAGTACACAATACCGACAACGCGTATCAAGATGACTCAAAACGGCCGATCCCGCCACAGACCTTTTTGGCAGTAAAAGGTACCCGATCGAGCTGAGATCAAGATGGCGAGCGGGAATAAGATCGAATATCACGGGAAAAAATACTAGAGCTCTAACGAATGGTTGAACTGGCGCCGGCGGTGAACCGTCAACCTGGTCACCGCCGGGAACGTCGTAGAGCTCCTAGCACGCGTAAGAGTGCTCAGCATGAAAAGAGAGGGCTTCTGGAAGCATTTATCGAAAAAAAGAAAACATCATTTTTTCATGTCGACATAAAGATGGTTCCTCCAGGTTTTGATAGTGAAAGTACATCTAGAGAGCTCATATTAAGACGCAGACGCCCTCGAAGTCGTTTACAGGTGCGAAAAATCTGCTTTCTCAAAATAAATGGTCAAATGTCTTTCAAATATTTGCAAAACCACCCACAAGTTGCCACATTGTCCGCCTCGGCCGGGTCGGCCAACTAGCTCCACCCCGCGCCGGAATTCCTCTAGCGCATCGATGTCGAAGAGCTCTACGAGGTATTTTGAGAACAAAAATTTCAAGCGACCAAACTGGGCGCCGGCGGTAAACCGTCAACCTTTGTCACCGCCGGGGACTCGTAGAGCTTCCTGACAACATATAATGTCGAAAGAAATTGCAGAGGACGAATAGTTTTTCAGCCGAACTCGAGTATCAGACCGAGTTCGGACCTCTGAATGCGACAGACGGACGCGTCTGTCTTCGAATCGGTTCCTGTGCTTGCCCGCCCTGCAGCCCCCCTACAGCCCGAGCTAAGTGCAGAACGCCGACAGTAGCTCTCAACATGACTGAAAGAATACGAACAGTTTCGTGATTCTGGATCGCGCAGCAGATCGAGTTCAGAGCTCTGGATTCAACAGGCGAACGCGCCTGATTATTCTGAGTGCGATAGGCGTGCTTACCAACACTGTAGCTGCCCTACAGCTCGAATTAAGTAGAAAATACCGACAACGTGTATCAAGTTGACTGGAATAATACGAATAGGTTTGCGGACCTAGCTCGGCTAGCAGTACAGCTCGAGTTAAGTAGAAAATACTGACAAGGCGTATCAAGTTGACTCGAATAATACCAATAGGTTTGCAGACCTAGCTGGGCTAGCGACTAAAAGTCACCAAAAATTGCGTCGAGATTTTTCTTGCCAACTAGCTCTCCAGCGCTCCGGAAAAGGAGCTATCCGGGAATTACTGGACGCCGGCGGTAAACCGTCAACCTTTCTTAGCGCCGGGGGACTCGCAGAGCTTCCTGACAATATGTACTGCGGAGAAAACTCCAAAGAACGTCTATTTTTTAAGCCCAGGCGATTTCAGACCTCTCAAGATAACGCTAAGAAAAAAACAAACAGTTTCGCAACCCAGTTCGAGTATCAAACCGAGTTCAGACCTCTGAATGCGACAGGCGAGCGCGTCTGATGTCTGCGAATCCACGCATGTGATTCCCAGCCCTGAAGCTCTCTACAGCCCGAGTTAAGTGCAGAAAACCGATAGTAACGACTCGAATAATAGAATAGCTTCGCGGACCTAGTTCGAGCAGCAGACCGAGTTCCGAGCTCTGGAATCGATCGAAAGACGCGCCTGATGTGTGCGAACCGATATATGAGACCACAGCACTGTAGCCCTCCCCCAGCACGAGTTCAGTGCTGAAAATTGAGAACACTTCTCAAGATCATTCGGATAATACGAATAGTTTCGCGAACCTAGCTCGGGCAGCAGGCCGACTTCAGAGCTCTCGGTTCGATAGACGAACGCGACTGATGATGCCCCACCCATGCCTGTCAGAATGAGCCTTGTAGCTTCCCAACAGCTCGAGTTAAGTACAGAAAACCGAGAGCGTCTATCAAGATGACTCGAATAATACGAATAGGTTTGCGGACCTAGCTCGACTAGCAGACCGAGTTCAGACCTCTGGATTCGACAGGCGAACGCGCGTCATGATTCTCAATGCCGTGCTTACCAGCTCTGTAGCTCCCCTAAAGCTCGAGTTAAGTACAGCAAACCGAGAGCGTCTGTCAAGATGACTCGAATAATACGAATAGATTTGCAGGTCTAGCTCGGCTAGCAGACCGGAATCAGACCTCTGGATTGAACAGGCGAACGCGCGGGATAATTCTGAGTGCGATAGCTGTGCTTACCAGCTCTGTAGCTGCCCTAGAGCTCGAGTTAAGTACAAAATACCGACAGAGCGTATTAAGATGACTCGAAACGGTCGTTCCCGCCGGGACGCTTTTTGGCCTTCAAAGTTACCCGATCGAGCTGAGATCAAGATGGCGAGCGGGAATAAGGTCGAATATCATGGGAAAAAATACTAGAGCTCTAACGAATGGGCAAACTGGCGCCGGCGGTGAACCGTCAACCTGTCACCGCCGGGAACCTCGTGGAGCTCCTTGTATCCGTGAGAAAGCTTCTCGCACCATTTCAACAAACACTTCAAGTTGTGATTTTGGGAGTGAACATGAAGTCGGTTGCTCCAAGTGAACTAGTACTGGGAAAAGGCTCTAGAGAGCTGAGCTGCTCAGGGAACAAAGTTTATATTTCAATGCTCAGAGTAAAAATCTGCTTTCTCAAAATGAATTAAATATATTTCAAAAAGTGGCAAAATCGAACAAAACTTTCGACTTTGTCCTTCTGGCGGGGTCGACCAACTAGCTCCACCCCGCGCCGGAATTCATCTAGCTCATCGATACCGAAGAGCTCTACGAGCTAGTTCGAGAACAAAATGTTCGACCGACCAAAAGTGAGCAAAAGCTCCGTCGAGATTTTTCTTGCCAACTAGCTCTCCAGCGCTCCGGAACTGGCGCCGGCGGTGAACCGTCAACCTGATCACCGCCGGGAACCTCGTAGAGCTCCTTTCACGCGTAAGAGTGCTTAGAGTCGAAAGAGAGAGCTTCTGGAAGCATTCCTCGGAAAAGAGAAAAATTGTTTTTTTTCGGGTCGGCACGAAGATGGTTCCGCCAAGTGCTTTAATAGTAAACATGCGCCTACAGAGCTCATACTATGTCGGAAAAAATTGCAGAGAACGAATAGTTTTTGAGCCCAACTCGAGTATCAGACCGAGTTCAGACCTCTGAATGCGACAGACGGACGCGTCTGATGTCTCCGAATCGATCCTGTGATTGCCCGCCCTGCAGCCTCCCTACAGCCCGAATTAAGTGCAGAACGCCGACAGTAGCTCTCAAGATGACTGGAAGAATGCGAACAGTTTCGTAATTCTGGATCGCGCAACAGACCGAGTTCAGAGCTCTGGATTCAACAGGCGAACGCGCCTGATGATTCTGAGTGCGATAGGTGTGCTTACCAGCTGTAGCTGCCCTACAGCTCGAGTTAAGTAGAAAATACCGATTAGGCGTATCAAGTGGACTCAAATAATACGAATAGGTTTGCAGACCTAGCTCGGCTAGCAGACCGAGTTTAGACCTATGGATTCAACAGGCGGGCGCGTCTGATCATTCCGAGTGCGATACGAGTGCTTACCAGCACTGTAGCTGCCCTACAGCTCGAGTTGAGTAGAAAATACCGACAACGCGTATCAAGTTGACTCGAATAATACAAACAGGTTTGCGGACAGCTCGGCTGACAGACCGAGTTCAGACCTCTGGGTTCAACAGGCGAACGCGCCTGATCATTCTGCATGCATTAGCTGTTTACCAGCTCTGTAGCTGCCCTAGAGCTCGAGTTATCTTGAGAAAACCGACAGTGCGTATCAAGATGACTCGAAACGGCCGTTCCCGCCCGTGTGCTTTTTGGCCTTCAAACTTACCCGATCGAGCTGAGATCAAGATGGCGAGCGGGAATAAGATCGAATATCATGGGAAAAAATACTAGAGCTCAAACGAATTGTCAAATTTCGAGAACAAAATTTTCAACCGACCAAAAGTCAGCAAAAGGTCCGTCGAGATTTTTCTTGCCAACTAGCTCTGGAACGCGCCGGAATTACTCTTAGCTTCCAGCTATAACTAGCTAAGGGAAGCTCTACGAGTTAGTTAACACTTTGTCCTTCCTGGCCGGGTCGACCAACTGGCGCCGGCGGTGAACCGTCAACCAAGTCACCGCCGGGAACCTCGTAGAGCTCCTTCCACTGGTAAGAGCGCTCAGAATCGACACCAATTCAAAAAAATAGAGATTTTTCGAAAATCATCATTTTCGATTTTTTCGATATTGATATTCGCTCAGTTCCCGGAAGTCAACTCGTGCAAAAATGTATCGGAGCAGCTGAGCTGCTGTCAGGGAGGCGTTTATATGCCAATGCGACGCGCAAAAATCTGCTTTCTCAAAATGAATTGTCAAATATCTTTCAAAAAGTTGCAAAACCACCAAAAAGTTATCACTTTGTCCTTTCTGGCCGGGTCGACCAACTGGAACCGGCGGTAAACCGTCAACCAGGTTACCGCCGGGGCGCTCGTAGAGCTCTTTTCTCGCACGGCGCTCCTCGGTACATATGCAGGAAGACTCTGGAGCAAGATCCCAAAAACTCGAAACAGCACGTTTTAGGTTTTCATCGAAAGGTGGTTTCGCCAAGTGTTTTGATAGTAATACTGCCCCTACGGGCATCAGAATTTGTTGACGAGCGCGAAATAACCTACTACTGGGCGCCGGCGGTAAACCGTCAACCTTTCTTACCGCCGGGGGACTCGTAGAGCTTCCTGACAATATATACTGTGGAAAAAAACTCGAAAGAACGACTATTTTTTAAGCCCAAGCGATTTCATGACGCTAACAAAAAACGAACAGTTTCGCAACCCAGTTCGAGTATCAAACCGAGTTGAGACCTCTGAATGCGACGGGCGGGCGCGTCTGATGTCTGCGAATCCACTCATGTGATTCCCAGCACTGAAGCCCCCCTACAGCCCGAGTTAAGTGCAGAAACCGACAGTATCGATTCGAATAATATAATAGTTTTGCGAACCTAGTTCGAGCAGCAGACCGAGTTCCGAGCTCTGGAATCGACCGAAAGACGCGCCTGATGTGTGCAAATCGATATATGTGACCTGCAGCACTGTAGCCCTTCCCCAGCACGAGTTGAGTGCAGAAAATCGAGAGCATGTCTCAAGATCATTCGGACAATACGAACAGTTTCGCGAACCTAGCTCGGGCAGCAGGCCCAGTTCAGAGCTCTCGGTACGATAGACGAACGCGGCTGATAATTCCCCAGCGATGTCTGTCACAATGAGCCCTGTAGCTGCCCTACAGCTCGAGTTAAGTACAGAAAACCGAGAGCGTCTATCAAGATCACTCCAATAATACTGATAGGTTTGCGGACCTAGCTCGGCTAGCAGACCGAGTTCAGACCTCTGGATTCAACAGACGAACGCGCGTGATGATTCTGAGTGCGATAGCTGTGCTTACAAGCACTGTAGCTGCCCTAAAGCTCGAGTTAAGTACAGAAAACCGAGAGTGTCTATCAAGATGACTCGAATAATACAAATAGGTTTGCGAACCTAGCTCGGCTGACAGACCGAGTTCAGACCTCTGGTTTCAACAGGCGAACGCGCGTGATAATTCTGAGTGCGATAGCTGTGCTCACCAGCTCTGTAGCTGCCCTACAGCTCGAGTTAAGTACAAAATACCGATAGCGCGTATCAAGATGACTCGAACCGGCCGTTCCCGCCCGTGCGCTTTTTGGCCTTCAAAGTTACCCGATCGAGCTGAGATCAAGATGGCGAGCGGGAATAAGATCGAATATCATGGGAAAAAATACTAGAGCTCTAACGAACGGTCAAATTCCGAGAACGAAATTTTCAACCGAGCAAAAGTCAGCAAAAGGTCCGTCGAGATTTTTCTTGCCAACTAGCTCTCCAGCGCGCCGGAATTACTCTTAGCTTCCAGCTATTACTAGCTAAGGGAAGCTCTAGTTACAGGTGCGAAAATTACCGGTTCTCAAAACTGGCGCCGGCGGTGAACCGTCAACCTGGTCACCGCCGGGGAGCCTCGTAGAGCTCCTCTCACTGGTAAGAGTGCAGAGATTCGACACAGAATCAAAAAATGGAGATTTTTCGAAAATCTTGAAATTCGAGTTTTTCGATCTTCATATTCGCTCAGTTCCCGGAAATCAGCTCATGCAAAAATGCATCGAGAGAGCTGAGCTGCTGTCAGAGAAGAGTTCATATGCCAATCCTCGGCGTAAAAATCTGCTTTCTCAAAAAAAATGGTCAAATATCTTTCAAATTTTCGCAAAACCACCCAAAAGTTACCACATTGTCCGCCTCGGCCGGCTGGGCCAACTAGCTCCACCCCGCGCCGGAATTCCTCTAGCTCATCGATGCCGAAGAGCTCTACGAGGTATAAACTGGGCGCCGGCGGTAAACCGTCAACCTTTCTTACCGCCGGGGACTCGTAGAGCTTCCTGACAATATATAATGTGGAAAAGAATTTCAGAGAACGGCTAGTTTTTCATCCCAAGCGATTATAGACCTCTCAAGATGACTCTAACAAAACAAACGAACAGTTTTCCAATCGAGCTCGAGTATAAAACCGAGCTCAGACCTCTGAATGCGACAGGCGTACGCGTCTGATGTCTGCCATTCGATTCCTGTGATTACCAGCTCTGCAGCCCCCCATACAGCCTGAGTTAAGTGCAGAAAACCGAGAGTACCTCTCAGGATGATCGAATAATACAACAGTTTCGCGGATCTCGTTCGAGCAGCAGACTGAGTTCCGAGCTCTCCGTTCGACGAACGGACGCAGCTGATGTCTCGCAATCGATTCCTGTGACCAGCAGCACTGTAGCCCTCCCCAGGGCGAGTTAAGTGCAGAAAACCGAGAGCACTTCTCAAGATGACTCAAACAATACCAATAGGTTCGCGAACCT
Organism: Prorocentrum cordatum; assembly: GCA_963575745.1. Lineage (NCBI taxonomy): Eukaryota > Dinophyceae > Prorocentrales > Prorocentraceae > Prorocentrum > Prorocentrum cordatum. The sequence continues at coordinate 36,720 of CAUYUJ010007639.1, forward strand.
AGCACGGGGAGCAGGCCGAGTTCAGAGCTCTTGATTCGACAGACGAACGCGCCTGATAATTCTCAATCGATTTCTGTGATTATCAGCTCTGTGGCTGCCCTACAGATCGAGTTAAGTACGAAAAACCGAGAGCGCCTGCTACAATGATTCGAATAATACGAATAGGTTTGCGACCCTAGCTCGGCTAGCAGACCGAGTTCAGACCTCTAGATTCAACAGGCTAACGCGCCTGATCATTCTGAATGCATTAGCTGTGCTGACCAGCTCTGTAGCTGCCCTGAAGCTCGAGTTATCTTGAGAAAACCGACAGCGCGTATCAAGATGACTCGAAACGGCCGTTCCCGCCTGCCTGCTTTTTGGCCTTCAAAGTTTCCCGATCGAGCTGAGATCAAGATGGCGAGCGGGGATAAGATCGAATATCATGGGAAAAAATACTAGAGCTCAAACGAATTGTCAAATTTTAAGAACAAAATTTTCAACCGACCAAAAGTGAGCAAAAGGTCCGTCGAGATTTTTCTTGCCAACTAGCTCTCCAGCGCGCCGGAATTACTCTTAGCTTCCAGCTATAACTGCTAAGGGAAGCTCTACGAGTTATGTTCAACTGGGCGCCGGCGGTAAACCGTCAACCTTTCTTACCGCCGGGGGACTCGTAGAGCTTCCTGACAATATATAATGTGGAAACGAATTTCAGAGAACGACTAGTTTTTCAGCCCAAGCGATTATAGACCTCTCCAGATGACTCTAACAAAACAAACGAACAGTTTTCCAATCGAGCTCGAGTATGAAACCGAGTTCAGACCTCTGAATGCGACAGGCGAACGCGCCTGTCTAGGAATCGATTCCTGTGATCACCAGCTCTGCAGGCCACCATACAGCCTGAGTTAAGTGCAGAAAACCGAGAGTACCTCTCAGAATGACTCGAATAATACAACAGTTTCGCGGATCTTGTTCGAGCAGCAGGCCGAGTTCCGAGCTCTCAGTTCGACGAACGGACGCGCCTGATGTCTCGGAATCGATTCATGTGACCAGCAGCACTGTAGCCCTCCCCCAGCACTGGGCGCCGGCGGTAAACCGTCAACCTTTCTTACCGCCGGGGGACTCGTAGAGCTTCCTGACAATATATAATGTGGAAACGAATTTCAGAGAACGACTAGTTTTTCAGCCCAAGCGATTATAGACCTCTCCAGATGACTCTAACAAAACAAACGAACAGTTTTCCAATCGAGCTCGAGTATGAAACCGAGTTCAGACCTCTGAATGCGACAGGCGAACGCGCCTGTCTAGGAATCGATTCCTGTGATCACCAGCTCTGCAGGCCACCATACAGCCTGAGTTAAGTGCAGAAAACCGAGAGTACCTCTCAGAATAACTCGAATAATACAACAGTTTCGCGGATCTTGTTCGAGCAGCAGACCGAGTTCCGAGCTCTCAGTTCGACGAACGGACGCGCCTGATGTCTCGGAATCGATTCATGTGACCAGCAGCACTGTAGCCCTCCCCCAGCACAGTTTCAAGTACAGAAAACCGAGAGCACTTCTCAAGATTACTGGAACAATACCAATAGGTTCGCGAACCTAGCTCGGGAAGCAGGCCGAGTTCAGAGTGTGTGCTTCAACAGACGAACGCGTCTGATGATTCCCAATCGATTTCTATGATTATCAGCTCTGTGGCTGCCCTACAGGTCGAGTTAAGTACGAAAAACCGAGAGCGTCTGCTACAATGACTCGAATAATACGAATAGGTTTGCGACCCTAGCTCGGCTAGCAGACCGAGTTCAGACCTCTGGATTCAACAGGCGAACGCGCCTGATCATTCTGAATGCATTAGCTGTGCTCACCAGCTCTGTAGTTGTCCTGAAGCTCGAGTTATCTTGAGAAAACCGACAGCGCGTATCAAGATGACTCGAAACGGCCGTTCCCGCCTGCCTGCTTTTTGGCCTTCAAAGTTACCCGATCGAGCTGAGATCAAGATGGCGAGCGGGAATAAGATCGAATATCATGGGAAAAAATACTAGAGCTCTAACGAATTGTCAAATTTCGAGAACAAAATTTTCAACCGACCAAAAGTCAGCAAAAGGTCCGTCGAGATTTTTCTTGCCAACTAGCTCTCCAGCTCCCCGGAATTACTCTTAAGCTTCCAGCAATAACTTGCTAAGGGAAGCTCTACGAGTTACAGTTTCAAGTACAGAAAACCGAGAGCACTTCTCAAGATGACTCGAACAATACCAATAGGTTCGCGAACCTAGCTCGGGAAGCAGGCCGAGTTCAGAGCTCTTGATTCAACAGACGAACGCGCCTGATAATTCTCAATCGATTTCTGTGATTATCAGCTCTGTGGCTGCCCTACAGATCGAGTTAAGTACGAAAAACCGAGAGCGTCTGCTACAATGACTCGAATAATACGAATAGGTTTGCGACCCTAGCTCGGCTAGCAGACCGAGTTCAGACCTCTGGATTCAACAGGCGAACGCGCCTGATCATTCTGAATGCATTAGCTGTGCTGACCAGCTCTGTAGTGTCCTGAAGCTCGAGTTATCTTGAGAAAACCGACAGCGCGTATCAAGATGACTCGAAACGGCCGTTCCCGCCTGCCTGCTTTTTGGCCTTCAAAGTTACCCGATCGAGCTGAGATCAAGATGGCGAGCGGGAATAAGATCGAATATCATGGGAAAAAATACTAGAGCTCTAACGAATGGTCAAATTTCGAGAACAAAATTTTCAACCGACCAAAAGTCACAAAAGGTCCGTCGAGATTTTTCTTGCCAACTAGCTCTCCAGCGCGCCGGAATTACTGGGCGCCGGCGGTAAACCGTCAACCTTGGTTACCGCCGGGGAACTCGTAGAGCTTCCAAGCTCGACTTAAGCTGAAAGAACCGAGAGCACCAACCAACATTCTGACTCATAGTGAATATTTTTTGACCTCTGAATGCGACAAGCGGGCGTCTCATCAGACCGAGTTCAGACCTCTCAATGCGACAGGCGGGCGCGTCTGATGTCTGCGAATCGACTCATGTGATGACCAGCCCTGCAGCCCCCCTACAGCCCGAGTTAAGTGCAGAACACCAACAGCATCTCTCAGGATGACTCGAATAATATAATAGTTTCGCAGACCTATTTCGAGCAGCAGACCAAGTTCTGAGCTCTCGAATCGACCAACGAACGCGCCTGATGTGTGGAAACCGATTTCTATGACCCGCAGCACTGTAGCCTTCCCCCAGCACGAGTTGAGTGCAGAAAATTGAGATCACTTTTCACGATGATTCGGACAATGCGAATAATTTCGCGATACGAAGATTTGCGCACCTAGCTCGGCTAGCAGACCGAGTTGAGACCTCTGGAGTCAAGAGGCGTTCGCGCCTGATGATTCTGAGTGCGATAGGCGTGCTTACCAGCACTGTAGCTGCCCTGCAGCTCGAAGTGAGTACAAAATACCCACCAGGCGTATCAAGTTGACTCAAATAATACGGATAGGTTTGCGAACCTAGCTCGGCTAGCAAACCGAGTTCAGACCGATGGATTGGACAGAAGAACGCGCCTCATGATTCTGAGATAGGTGTGCTCACCAATACTATAGCTGCCCTACGGCTCGACTGAAGTAGAAAATACCGACAACGCGTATCAAGTTGACTCGAATAATACGGGTGGGTTTGCGGGCCTGGCTCGGCTGGCAGACCGGGTTCAGACCTGTGAATTCAATAGGCGAACGCGCCTGATGATTCTGAGTGCAATAGGCGTGCTTACCAGCGCTGTAGCTGCTCCACAACTCGGGTTAGGTAGGAAATACCGACAACGCGTATCAAGTTGACTCGAATAATACGAATAGGTTTGCGGACCTAGCTCGGCTAGCAGACCGACTTCAGACCTGTGGATTAAACAGGCGAACGCGCCTCATGATTCTGAGTGCGATAGGCGTGCTTACGAGCACTGTAGCTGCCCTACAGCTCGAGCGAAGTAGAGAATTCCGACAACGCGTATCAAATTGACTCGAATAATACGAATAGGTTTGCGGAACTGGGCGCCGGCGGTAAACCGTCAACCTTTCTTACCGCCGGGGGACTCGTAGAGCTTCCTGACAATATATAATGTGGAAACGAATTTCAGAGAACGACTAGTTTTTCAGCCCAAGCGATTATAGACCTCTCCAGATGACTCTAACAAAACAAACGAACAGTTTTCCAATCGAGCTCGAGTATGAAACCGAGTTCAGACCTCTGAATGCGACAGGCGAACGCGCCTGTCTAGGAATCGATTCCTGTGATCACCAGCTCTGCAGGCCACCATACAGCCTGAGTTAAGTGCAGAAAACCGAGAGTACCTCTCAGAATGACTCGAATAATACAACAGTTTCGCGGATCTTGTTCGAGCAGCAGACCGAGTTCCGAGCTCTCAGTTCGACGAACGGACGCGCCTGATGTCTCGGAATCGATTCATGTGACCAGCAGCACTGTAGCCCTCCCCCAGCACAGTTTCAAGTACAGAAAACCGAGAGCACTTCTCAAGATTACTGGAACAATACCAATAGGTTCGCGAACCTAGCTCGGGAAGCAGGCCGAGTTCAGAGCGTGTGCTTCAACAGACGAACGCGTCTGATGATTCCCAATCGATTTCTGTGATTATCAGCTCTGTGGCTGCCCTACAGGTCGAGTTAAGTACGAAAAACCGAGAGTGTCTGCTACAATGACTCGAATAATACGAATAGATTTGCGACCCTAGCTCGGCTAGCAGACCGAGTTCAGACCTCTGGATTCAACAGGCGAACGCGCCTGATCATTCTGAATGCATTAGCTGTGCTGACCAGCTCTGTAGTTGTCCTGAAGCTCGAGTTATCTTGAGAAAACCGACAGCGCGTATCAAGATGACTCGAAACGGCCGTTCCCGCCCGTGTGCTTTTTGGCCTTCAAAGTTACCCGATCGAGCTGAGATCAAGATGGCGAGCGGGAATAAGATCGAATATCATGGAAAAAAATACTAGAGCTCTAACGAATTGTCAAATTTCGAGAACAAAACTGGGCGCCGGCGGTAAACCGTCAACCTTTCTTACCGCCGGGGGACTCGTAGAGCTTCCTGACAATATATAATGTGGGGAAAAACTCAAAAGGACGACTATTTTTTAAGCCCAAGCGATTTCAGACCTCTCAAGATAACACTAACAAAAAACAAACAGTTTCGCAACCCAGTTCGAGTTCAATGCGACATGCGGGCGCGTCTGATGTCTGCGAATCCACTCATGTGATCCCCAGCCCTGAAGCCCCCCTACAGCCCGAGTTAAGTGCAGAAAACCGACAGTATCGACTCGAATAATATAATAGTTTTCGAATCTAGTTCGAGCAGCAGACCGAGTTCCGAGCTCTGCAATCGACCGAAAGACGCGCCTGATGTGTGCAAATCGATATATGTGACCCGAAGCACTGAAGCCCTCCCCCAGCACAAGTTGAGTGCAGAAAATTGAGAGCACGTCTCAAGATCATTCGGACAATACGAATAGTTTTGCGAACCTAGCTCGGGCAGCAGGCCCTGTTCAGAGCTCTCGGTTCGATAGACGAACGCGACAGATAATTTCCCATCGATGTCTGTCACAATGAGCCCTGTAGCTGCCCTACAGCTCGAGTTAAGTACAGAAAACCGAGAGCGACTATGAAGATGACTCGAATAATACGAATAGGTTTAGCAGACCGAGTTCAGACCTCTGGATTCAACAGGCGAACGCGCCGGATGATTCTGAATGCGATAGCTGTGTTTACCAGCTCTGTAGCTGTCCTACAGCTCAAGTTAAGTACAGAAAACCGATAGCTTCTATCAAGATGACTCGAATAATACGAATAGGTTTGCGGACCTAGCTCGGCTAGCAGACTGAGTTCAGACCTCTGTATTCAACAGGCAAACGCGCCTGCTCATTCTGAGTGCGATAGCTGTGCTTACCAGCTCTGTAGCTGCCCTACAGCTCGAGTTAAGTACAAAATACCGACAGCGCGTATCAAGATGACTCGAAACGGCCGTTCCCGCCTGCCTGCTTTTTGGCCTTCAAAGTTACCCGATCGAGCTGAGATCCAAGATGGCGAGCGGGAAATAAGATCATGAAAAAATACTAGAGCTCAAACGAATTGTTGAAATTTCGAGAACAAATTTTCAACCGACCAAAAGTCAGCAAAAGTCCGTCGAGATTTTTGTTGCCAACTAGCTCTCCGCGCGCCGGAATTACTCTTAGCTTCCAGCGATAACTAGCTAAGGGAAGCTCTACGAGTTATTTTCAACCGACCAAAAGTCACCAAAAGGTCCGTCGAGATTTTTCTTGCCAACTAGCTCTCCAGCTCCCCGGAATTACTCTTAAGCTTCCAGCAATAACTTGCTAAGGGAAGCTCTACGAGTTACTTGCGCGGCTAGCAGACCGAGTTCAGACCTACGGATTTCGACAGGCGAACGCTCCTGATATTCTGAGTGCGGGGGACTCGTAGAGCTTCCTGACAATATATACTGTGGAAAAAAACTCCAAAGAACGACTATTTTTTAAGCCCAAGCGATTTCAGACCTCTCAAGATAACGCTAACAAAAAACAAACAGTTTCGCAACCCAGTTCGAGTATCAAACCGAGTTCAGACCTCTGAATGCGACAGGCAGGCGCGTCTGATGTCTGCGAATCCACTCATGCGATTCCCAGCCCTGCAGCCACCCCCCCCCCTACAGCCCGAGTTGAGTGCAGAAAAACCGACAGTATCGACTCGAATAATAGAATAGTTTTGCGCACCTAGTTCGAGCAGCAGACCGAGTTCCGAGCTCTCGAATCGAGCCGAAAGACGCGCCTGAATGTTTGTGCAGAATCGATATGTAATGACCTGCAGCACTGTCGCCCTCCCCCAGCCGAAGTCAGTGCAGAAAATTGAGAGCACGTCTCAGGATCAATCGGACAAAATACGACACAGCTCTGTAGCTGTCTCTCAGCTCGAGGTTAAGTACAAAATACCGATAACGCGTAATCAAGATTGACTCGAAACGGACCAAGTCCCGCCGGAGTGCTTTTTGGCAGTAAGGTACCCGATCGAGCTGAGATCAAGATGGCGAGCGGGAATGAGATCGAATATCACAGTAAAAAATATTAGAGCTCAAACGAATTGTTGAATTTCGAGAACAAAATTTTCAACCGACCAAAGTTGTGAAAGTTCAGGGTTCTTTTTTTCGAGGCCAACTAGCTCTCTCGTCGCCCCGTGAATATTACTCCCTTAGCGTCCAGCTATAACTAGCTCAGGGAAGCTCTAACGATTACTGGGCGCCGGCGGTAAACCGTCAACCTGGTTACCGCCGGAGACCTCGTAGAGCTCCCGTGTCGTCGGAGGGCTTCTGGCGCGCAATAGCGAGGATGCGCGCGTGGAGTCCCACCAGCCCTTTAGGGCGTAGGTGGTTTAGAAAGTCTCCTCTTCCGCCCCCTCCTTCTTCCCTTTCGGGTAAGGGTTTACCCTTCCCCCTAACCTCCCCTGGACCTGAACGAAGGTAACCGCGGCCAAGATGGCCCGAGATGGCTCCAAGAGGGCCTCCGAGAGCCCAAGGATGACGCCAGATTTGCTGAAGGATACCCCATGATGCCTCCAATTCCTCCTTCTCAGGCCTCTCTCCCCAGGCCCTCCCTCCGCACCCCTCCTTCCCAAGCCTCCCTCCCATGCCTCCCTCCCAGGCCTCCCTCCGCATCATCCCTCCTCAGCCTTGCTTCAGGTCCTCCCAGGCTTGAGGGACAGGGAGAAAGGGGGGGGGGAAGGAGGGAAGGCAAGGGCAGGTAGGGCCGGGAGGGAGCGGGTAGGCAGCAGCCTGCAGCAGACAAAGCAACAGCGGCAGGGGGCACAAAAAAAGAAAGAATGACGGCAAAGGGGAGCAGACGGGCAGCAAGCGGACGGCAGAGCAGTGAGGGAGGGAGGGAGGGGGAAAGGGAGGGCGGGAGGGAGCAGGGACGGAGGGAGCAGGGAGGGAGGAAGCAGAAGGAGAGAAGCAGGGAGGGAGGGAGGGAGAAAGAGAGAGAGAGAGAGAGAGAATGAAAAAGGAGGAAGCAGGGGAGCAGGGAAGGAGGGAGCAGGGAGGAAGGGAGGGAGAGAGGGAGGGAGGGCAGGTTGGGAGCAGGGAGCAAGGAGGGAGGGAAAAGAGCATGTAGACAGAGGGACGAAAGGAAGCCCTGTAGGGAGGGAGAAGGAGGGAAGGGAGGAGCGGAGGAGGATGAAACGTGGAAGGGAGAGAAGTGGGGGCTGGAGGGAGGGAGCAACTCCATCCCGGCTTTTCCTCCCTGTTTCCCTTCCCTGCTACCTTCCCTCTCTGTCTCCCTCAGACATGTCTATACAGACGCAGTTTTTCAGTTCTCACTCCCAGCGAAGCTATTCATATGAAGTCTCCCGCTCTCAGTGAGAGCGCGAGACCATTCTGCGTCGACAAAAATGCACCAGAACTCTCTAGGTCACCGATAGATCGATATAAATTAGAAAAAAATCATCCGACATAAAAAATGTAAAATTGTACAAATCGATATTTTTCATTAATTTTGAAAATTCTAATCAATTTGGGCACTCTTGAGGCTCATTCGATGTCTCGTATGTCGCTGCTTCGATTGGAATGCACCTGGCATGCATAGATAGCATGCACTCAGCTCGAATTATCATCGAAACACCGTTCGCAACACGCATACATAGAGACGGTATTTCGATCATAACTTCTGACTCAGCAATTTCGAGGAACTCTCGAGCTTCCAGTGTGACGCGTCAGA